>JAWNLU010000742.1:0-64050 GCA_035042165.1 Drosophila kuntzei | reverse complement strand
AAAAAAAGGTTAAGATCGGTCTACTATATCATATATCTGCCATAGAAAGAATTGGTCGATAAATAAGAAATTATTGTTGTTTCTGGAGATTTGTCAATCTGGAGAGTTTCTGGAGTTTCTGCAGTTTCTGTCAATCACTCGCTGATTATGAATTTTATTTTGTCTTATACGTCCTGAATGAATTTGGTCTTAATAGGTTCACTATATCATATAGTGGTCATTGTAACAATCTGGGCGGATGCCCTTTTCTATATTTTAGGAATATTCAATATAAAATAAATGTTTTGTCGAATATTTTTTCGGGTAGTTATTACATTAAAGTACTTTTATGGGGTTAACTTTGTTTGCAGTTATCCTTATAAACTTAGAGTTTTTATATCTTTAGAATCTAAAATTCGGAAAATACTTTATATATATTCAAAGAAGTAACGGGTATCCTACAGTCGGGAGCTCGACTGTAGCCTTTCCGACTAGTTTTTTTTTTGTTTGCTGCTTTTTTTCTATTAAGGGCAATTGCATAATCACTGACCAGAACGGATGGCCTGATAGACGTTATCATTTATCAGACGGCGCAGACTTTGCAGACGGCGTTAATAAACAAAAGTCCTTTTAAGCATCCTTGCGCAAAGGCCCGAGTGAAATTTTGCTTTTAAAACAAATTACAACGTAATGAAAAATACGTTCGTAGCGGCCTAGTCGACTTTAGAATGCTCTGCATAATAAGTTTAAACGAGATAAACTAAAAATTAATAACTTCAAAATGGATCGATATGGCGAAAAGCTGCATATTTATTTTTTAACTTACAATTTATTTATTATATAATAATCGTTTTTATCTAAAGGACTGAATTTATAATAATATTAATAATTTCTTTTTTTGTTTTATATTTTCATTATTAGTACGTGTTTATGCATTATTATAAGTATATTATTTAATTATATTTTAGTTATATGTAAATACATATGTATATCATCCCAGATTTCATCTATACTTTCCCACAATTATTTCCTTTAACTTAGAGAGACTATATTCAATATTTTCAGTGTATTATATTCAACTATTCCAAGAGTTTTAAAATTCTTGTTTCTTGTTTCTTCTTGAAAAATGAATTTCCTTGGAAATCTGTCATCTTGTGCTGGCCATGGTAGCACGCGTCAGTTACCAGATAGTATTACAGTTACAGTTACTTAGAAATGGGATCTGTGTGTGCGTGTCTCTATAAGTTGACTGAAAGTAAAATAACTCCCCAAAGGTTTTACTGTGTCTCCTTCACAGTTTTACAGCTCTAAGAGGGGAAAAGCTACGCGAACTACTCTTTAATAAGATTATCTCATGGATTTCAGGGTATATAATTATGGTCATGCAAGGCAAGCCAGAGTTCGGACCATACTGGTTGTTGGTCAAAATAGGAGCCGGAGACAGAGAGAGAACCAGTTCGGGCAGCTGTATACTTGGATTTTAATTATGGACATAATTATTTAATGAATTCGTATGTGTGCGTGCATGTGTGCATGCATGTGTGTGTGTAATGTGGGTGTATAATTATATGCTCTGGGCGTTGTAAATTGGCGAGTAAAAAATTGTAAAAAAAAGAGACGAGGTAAAAAAGAGGAAAATCAATTTAATTTTGATGGAAATGAAATCATCTTAAAATTCATGCAACGTTTTTCATAAATCGACGGCCGTTGTATAATTTTAATCATAAACAACAACAATGTGAAAGGCAACAACGACGGCAAAAGCGACAGAGAAATAATAATAAATAAACATATAATAATTGAAAATACAATTAGCATAATTGCAGTGCGGCAACAACAACGGCAAAGGCGTTAACACGCCCACAAAAGCCAAAAAATATAATTAATATAATTTATATTTACACATATTTAGCCAACGTTGTGAGAGTTTATACAATTTTTTAAGTTTTTTCAATTTGTTTTGTAAAGTGAGTGTGTGTGAAAATAATAGAAAAAAATGGGAGATAATTGTACATTGTACATATATGTATATACATATATAATTATTAATAAACTAAGATAATTAGCAAAGGTTACGATTGCAAATGAACAGTTAACAGTTCAGCTAAATGCGATAAATACATTTTAATAATACTTGTATACATATATTTAAATAGATGTCCATATATATATGTATATTTTTTACTTAGTTATTAACTTGCACATGTTATATTTTTTAAATAATTATACCGTGTGTCCATTAACAATGGGCAAAAAAGGGTATATAAATAAACAGCCGAGTGGATATGGCCATGTCCGTCTGTCCGTTTGATCGCGTCAATCTTACAGAGACTATAAGAGCTAGAGACTTCAAACTTGGAATGTAGGTAGCTGGGTACCATACGCAGGTCAAGTTTATTTCCAATTTCGGATGCCACGACCCCTCCGCCCACAAATCACACAAAATGATTTACAGGCTCAAATTTTAAGATAGCACTTCTTAACTGACCAAGCAGTTAAATGACCCTGAAATTATAATATAAATGTGTAAATACATAAATTTATACATATGTGTGCATTGCAAAATGCCATGTAACGTCACATTTATCAATACAGCAAGACAAAAGTTGAGTGCTATCCATTGTGCTGAATAAGAGGACAAAAGATCATTTTCGAGCATTACTTTTTGCTCGTTGCCGAGCACTGAAAACTCCAAGTTAGTAATTTTCTTAACCAGCTTGATAGAAAATGCATCTGGTGGGGTCTTATACAACCCCACTGAATTTGATTTAAATCGGTTTACTATATCACATAACTGTCATTAGAAATATTAGTCGACAATTTAATTCAACGCTCGCAAGGGCATCAAATCTTCGGCGTACCGAACAGTTTATCCGACAGTCGAGTACACTCGATTGTAGCCGCACCTCACCGCGAGCGGAGCGAGCAGGGGCGGAGCCCCTTGTTTTTTTTGTATTTTAGCCATATTTAATATTGATATCACATATCAAGTAAGTCATTATTTTTGCAACAAAAACAATAAGAAGAATAAACTAAACAGCGAAAGGAAATAAAAGCAATATCTGTTTGAAAATAAATACCATGAAATGTTGCCACAAAATTTTGCGCACAATTTTTCATATTCCCAGCGACCGATAAATTTTTATTAAATTTGCCTTTGCCGCTAAATCAACAAATCGTATGTTGTTGAACAGTTATGACTACAAAAATAAACAAATAAATTTTGGAAAAAAAATTGTGCAACTTAAAAATTGATAATGTTTATTGAAAATGCGATTGGAAAAAGCGTTTGAAGCGAGCACTGACAATAAAACAATTTAAAATGGGGAGAACTTTAATACTTTTTGGGGGATTTACAATAGTTATACATAGTCATGATGCAGTTAAGTGAATCAAGTAATGCTATTTTGCAATTGGTAAACATATTTCAATCAAAATCAATGCCAAAAGCGTATTAAAGTCAGTGTTGGACGCACTTGTTCCTGATTTGGCTTGAAGGCTAAACCTGCTGGCCAACTGTCTGCCGGACTAACGTTCTTTCTCTCTGTGCTTCTGTCGCAGACTGTAGCTGACGCCGTACGTGAGCCAAAAATATCAACAAAAAAAAAAAATAAAGAAATAAAAAGAAAAACAGTCAAAAACTTTTGAATAACAAATGAAGACTGCGACTGCGGCACTGGAAAGACCTGAGCGGACTTTTTAAGCAGCAGCAAACAGAGAAAGACTTGCAGTTGTTATTGTTGCCGTTGTTGTCATTGTTGCTGTTGTTATTGTTGTTGTTGCTGTTCTTATTGCCACAGAAGCCACATCCAAAGTCAAAAAGTTAAGCACACAACGAGGCGTATACGTAATCTGCGGCTGTCTGATCACTCACACTGTCTGTCTCTCTGTCTGTTTATCTGTCTGCCTGTCTGTCTGTCTCTCTGTCCATTCGTCTGTCTGTCTGTTTGTTTGTTCGGTGGCATGCTGCTTAGCTTGATATGCCACTGAGTAGCAGATTAGTCGCGCTTATGCTTGCACGTATATACACACACACACACGCACACACACACACACACACACACACACACACACACACACACACACACACACACACACACACACACACACACACACACACACACACACACACACACACACACACACACACACACACACACACACACACACACACACACTGTATACACACAGCTAGGACTGTAAGTATTTTAAAAAGTATTTTAACGATAAATGTACATATTTTACAGATAAAAGTACAACTTAATAAATAAAATTTATAACTAGCATTGAAAGCTTAAATTATTGAGATAGATTATATTTTAAATATTGTATAAATTATCTTAATATTGATGTGAGAAATTTTATTTTGGTAAGAGCATTAAAAGTGCGTCTTGTTGGTTTGGATTTGTTGCTTTCGCCGCATTTTGCCTGCCTGTTATCCTGCCACGTCGACGTTGTCTTCTTGCTGTCATCTGATCTCTGACGTTGCTAAGTGGCCTGTTTCTACCCCCTCTTCAGCACACCCTTTCCACCCCTTTTTCCTGCAACCCCCCTGAATATACGCCCGCCATGACATGACTCGTTTTGGCTCCTTCTTCGCCGTTTTCGTCTTCTTCGTCATGGTTGTCTGTCGTATGCGTTTGGAATTTTTGATTTTGGCACATAGCAGACTGCAGTCAATATGCAGTGCCTGCCTCGCCTCCCCTTTCCCCTCGCCCCTCGCCCCACTCACCACTCCCCTCCTTGCCCCTTTGCTCTGTAAGCATTGACTACTGTGTTGGACAGCAGATTTTTATACTATGTTTGTTTTTCGCTGGTTTTCTTCCTTTTTTCTTATTCGTTTTTGTTGCCAGCAGATTGAATTTTGATTTGGCGGGTAATTGAACTTTTAGTACAGCAGTAGCAGCGCTCCAATTCCTCAGTGGCTCTCTGGACTTGCTTACCACTGCCTCTTGCCTCTTGCCTCTTGCCTCATGCCTCATGCCTCTTTCCACAATTGCGCTGTTGGCCCGACTCTTTCGGCATGATTAATGGCTGGCAATGCGCAACGCACGATCTACGTTTTTGGCCTCATCATAAATTATTAAACAAGTCCACTTGACACATGCATACACACACACACACACACACACACATATGCACAGAGAGCTATATAAATGACCAGAACGAGGAGCAACAACAAAAGTGTACAAAACGCTGAGACGTTCACAACATTTTTGACATGCCCCATGCACCGAAAACGGTAAAAACGACATGGCTAAGTAGCCATAGTCATGGTCGCCAGAGGGCCTCAAGGCCTTCAGGCTTTGCAGTTGGGACTTTAGGCCTTTCGTGGATTCAAGTAGGATTGAATTCGATGTCGAGTCGAGTCTCGATTGCAACTGCATGTATAAATGATGATATACTTACTTATAAAGTGATCAACGTTTTGTATAAATTGGCAAAGGAGCTAAAGGCAAACTCAAGGAATCTATAAGAAGATGCCTCGCCCATTTCCCAGTTGCCATTTGGCAGTTCCCAGTTGGCAACGCTCCCTCCGCCTTTATCTCTTCCCCATACCTTCTCATGACTTTGGCCAACGCAAACTGGCCGTAAAAACTGCATTGAGGACGTGTTTTTTATCTCTGTTGTGTGCGTGTGTGTGTGTGTGTGTGTGTGTGTGTGTGTGTGTGTGTGTGTGTGTGTGTGTGTGTGTGTGTGTGTGTGTGTGTGTATGTGTGTGTAATTTGATGCCACATCTAGTATGTCTCGTTCTGGTAGCGATCTCTCCTTGCAGCATCTTTAATGTGGCATTTATGAAAATGAACTAGACAGAGAATCCAGCCAAGAGAGTCCCCAAAGCCAAAGATGTCAGCTGAGCTGGGCTCATGGTTAGTTCAGCTTTATTTCAACTACAACTTCAACTTCCACATTTACTTCTCCGTCTTCAGTCACTTCTTCTCTTCTTCTCCCTTTCTTGCTTCACGATTAAAGTACAAATTATGTTGCACATGGGAATCAGAAGTGGCATTAACATTGGCATTGGCATTGCAAGCTGGCAGCAAGTTTACAGTCTTTCATAGATAAGAGCCCCAAACACTTGATGGCCATAGAGATTAGCCAAAACAAGCTAAAAAGGCAGCATGATTGTAGCCAAGTTATGGAACAACAATAACAACAACAACTACTACAATTCAATTGTACAATTTATTAACTTAATAAAAAGCAGTAAAATATGTTTGAAGGGAGAAGATATTCTACAGGAAATGGATTTTTAATGAAGCTGAAATCATAATTTTGTTAATGTATTTTTAAGAATGTTCAAAATGCTGAATACTTTAGAATTATATTACGTTGTTAAAAAATAAAAGGTTCTAAAATCAAGATTTTGGTGTCAGAACTAAGAATTTTGGTCTGAAGAACGCGTCAAGAACATAAGATTCTTAAAGTTAGAAAAAACATCTTGATTTTAAGAACACTTCAACAAAGAATAAGTTCTTATTTATAGACCAAAAAATTGTAAATTCTTAAATTCTCCTTTTCTTTATAACTATTCCGATAATACGTTATTTTCCTTGAGAAGAGTGGAATTCGAACCCCCGCTTGTAATCACTATACCACGGGGCCAATATTGACTTGCCATAAAATATGACATATTTATATTTTCCTAACAATTTATGTATAATTTTTTTTTCTTATATGAAGAACTGTGATTTTTTAGATTAATATTCCTAGTATTAGTAATTTGGTCTTAAAATTGTCTTATTTAAAGAATAAAATATTTTAGATAAATGCTCTTGAAAGCATTAGAAAAATTGATTTACTTTTATTTATTTTATATTATTATTTTTTAATTTCATGTTATATGAAAAATTCTGCATTTTTTTTAGAACTTATAGATTGTATTCTTTTATGAAAATTGTGATGAAATGTTACATTAATTTACTTATTTGGGTACAAAACTTTATTTACATAAAGCATGAACATAAGGAATATTTGAATAATATACGAAATGTCATGAGATTTGCTTAGAAAGGCGACCAAAGTTTAAAGACTTGACACAGTTTGATAAACATTGATCTTCATTTATCATACATAGCAATATGAAAATTTAAAACATAAAAATCGCTCATGTTTTTAAATGGTACGAGTATATGTACATATATATTTTTTTGTTGTATTGAAAATTCATTTTAAAACATATTAAGAAGTCAATTACTATTGAAACAAAAATATATATTTTTGCAGCTATGATTACTAAAGTTATTACGGAATGCAGTCGCATGCTGTTAAGTATTTGCTTTGATAATTCAAGGTAAATTACTTTAGTAAGTAAAAAATTAACGAATTAAAGTAATTAAAAAATTATAAGCTCAGAATTGCCATAAAGTGAAGTCAACTACCGGATGGTGTAGAGTGGGAGGGGGATGGTGTGAGGGGAAAGATGTGTCTGTTTATTTGCTGTCGCAACTATTTAGTTTCATATCTTACGCTTTGCTTGGTTATCATAGCCAATCAGGCCAGCACCTTTTGAGATGATATTCAATTGATGGCTGGCTCGCAGGCAGACAGGCATCAAGGAAGCACAGACGCGTTGCAAGCGTTGACGCTGCCCAATGACTGAGAGCTATGCGAGTATTTTCCAACAACAACAACAATGGGGCGCGACAAGATAAGAAACTGAACCTGAATCTGAATTCGCTAATGATTTCCCGCAAGGCATAAAAGACAAGCATAATTATATAATAATTAAAATAATAATAATAATAATAATAATAATAATAATAATAATAATAATAATAATAATAATAATAATAATAATAATAATAATAATAATAATAATAATAATAATAATAATAATAATAATAATAATAATAATAATAATAATAATAATAATAATAATAATAATAATAATAATAATAATAATAATAATAATAATAATAATAATAATAATAATAATAATAATAATAATAATAATAATAATAATAATAATAATAATAATAATAATAATAATAATAATAATAATAATAATAATAATAATAATAATAATAATAATAATAATAATAATAATAATAATAATAATAATAATAATAATAATAATAATAATAATAATAATAATAATAATAATAATAATAATAATAATAATAATAATAATAATAATAATAATAATAATAATAATAATAATAATAATAATAATAATAATAATAATAATAATAATAATAATAATAATAATAATAATAATAATAATAATAATTATAATAATTATAATAATAATAATAATAATAATAATAATAATAATAATAATAATAATAATAATAATAATAATAATAATAATAATAATAATAATAATAATAATAATAATAATAATAATAATAATAATAATAATAATAATAATAATAATAATAATAATAATAATAATAATAATAATAATAATAATAATAAATAATAATAATAATAATAATAATAATAATAATAATAATAATAATAATAATAATTATAATTATAATTATAATTAATAATAATAATAATAATAATAATAATAATAATAATAATAATAATAATAATAATAATAATAATAATAATAATAATAATAATAATAATAATAATAATAATAATAATAATAATAATAATAATAATAATAATAATAATAATAATAATAATAATAATAATAATAATAATAATAATAATAATAATAATAATAATAATAATAATAATAATAATAATAATAATAATAATAATAATAATAATAATAATAATAATAATAATAATAATAATAATAATAATAATAATAATAATAATAATAATAATAATAATAATAATAATAATAATAATAATAATAATAATAATAATAATAATAATAATAATAATAATAATAATAATAATAATAATAATAATAATAATAATAATAATAATAATAATAATAATAATAATAATAATAATAATAATAATAATAATAATAATAATAATAATAATAATAATAATAATAATAATAATAATAATAATAATAATAATAATAATAATAATAATAATAATAATAATAATAATAATAATAATAATAATAATAATAATAATAATAATAATAATAATAATAATAATAATAATAATAATAATAATAATAATAATAATAAAATTAAATATATTCATACTCATACTCCGACTCATACTCATACTCGTACTCGTAATTGTATTCGTCATGTGGAATGCCAATTTAAATTGTATCCCAAAGGACACTGCAGTCTGTGGCAGGTGGTTGCTTGATGATGTCCACTCCTTGCTCCTTGCTCCTTGCCCCTTGTACCACACAGATTTTTGCCCATAGACAAACATGCCGCTTGCCACTTGCTGCTCATCGTCTGCGTCTTGACAGGACACTCTCCCAACCGCAACCCTGCCTCTGCAGCTAGAGTTGCCAACGTCTGATCTTGCTCCATCTCCATCTCATCTCCCATCGTCGTCGTCTTGGTCGTATTCGTTGTCTACCTGTGGAGCTGTCGCCGTGTACTCAACCTTGTCCTGTTTCTGTCCTGTCCCTGTCTGTGTCTCTGCCCTGTCCTGTACATCGGCTGTCCTGCGTTGTCTGGACGCTTGAATTTATGGGAAAATAACTTGCTGGGAATTTATGAAAACTGCGACGCCATAATAACAATAATCAGACTAAGTAGTGACCGCTGTCAGACATAAACTCAGCCCAGATAAACCTCAAGTGCCTCCCTTTCTCTCTCTCTCTCTTTTTCTCTGTCCCACTCTCTTCTTCTCTCTTGGCATAAAATGCTAATAGCCAACGTGGTGGTGCAACAATTTTAACGTGACCCGCACAGCTTAATTAGCAAAATGTCTCGACGACAAACTTGGAGCTCCCAACGATGATGACCAAGTGGAGATAGTACCTCGAAACTATGAGTATACGCTAGGGTTCAGGGTTGCCTAGCTAATTTAAAACATTTGAATTGCTTCTTCATTTCTTATTCTTTGAATATATGGCAAATACACAGACAGAGAGATACTAACTAATCGTATTTATTTATGGGGTCAACGTTGGCGACTCTACGACTGGCGACATTTTCACAAGAGATTGAAATAGAATGAGAAGACACTAAAATGAGATAGAGATAGAGAGAGAAAGAGAGATGGGGCTACAACAAGGGAGAAAGACTTAACTGCTTAATGCTATTTGATTAGTCAACTTCATTGAGGTAGTTAAATGCGTCGTTTCTTACTTAATTGAAACAACCTTTAAAAATATTGAAGCATTTTAAAGTAAATATATTTAAAGGGCAATTTATGAGAAATACATAAAGAGCTTGAGGATTAGTACAATATAAAACAATTGCCCTTTAAATTCAGTTCAAGATTAAAAAAATGTTTTAATACATCTTTCATAAGTATGAACATAACGTGATCCAAAAATTCATCCGATCTTAAATAATTTACCATCTGTGTGGGTATTATAGTTAAATTGTCACTTTATTATAAATTCTATCTATTTGTTTTTCTTATAAAATGAATAATTAATTTTTCCCACCCAAGGGGCCGATTTATGTATAACATAAATCTTTGAAACGGTGTTTGAAGCAGATAGAACTGATAATAATTGATAAATTGTTTTGAGTTTTTAGGCTATTTTCCTACACTGTTTTTTCAAAACACTATTATTGGTCTTTTAATTTACGATTTCCGTTGACGTTGACGTTCAATTTATATAGATAGTTAAGACTTAAGGAACTTCCAAGGGACATTTGGCGGGCAACCAAGCATAACTCCGATTGCGATTACTGAATCTGGATCTGAATCTGTGACTGTGACTTGTAGTCATTTGTATATATTTGACAGTTGACTGTATCGCGTATCGTGTTGTGTGTACTCACTACTCACCTGAGTACCTGCTCCTTCCCTGGCCCCCTCTCTTAGCACCTCTCAGTACTCTTCGCACGGTCCAGTAAGTCTGTAAGCCTTGACTCGTCTCGACTCATGTGTGAGTTGATTGCTGTGTTTCTAAGTAGAGTCAAGACATGAAAAATTATAATAATGACCAGACAGGAAACTGCAAAGCAGAAACTGATGACAGAAGAAGAGGGACAAATGGGTTAAGGGGCGAAGGGGCGGTTAAAAAAGTGACAAATTTTTCGTGCATTTTCAGCACCCTGTCGTAAGTGAGAGCTGTCAGGTCGCTGGCCTCGTAGTTTTGTGTTGCATTTAAGCGCAAAGTTTCGCTTGTTCTTGACATTCATTGTGCCCGTCGTCGTCGTCGTCGTCGTCGTCGTCGTCGTCGTCGTCGTCGTCGTCGTCGACATCGACTACGATGGTGGTTGGTGGTGGTGGTTCAGTGGTGCAATGGTGCAATGGTGTTGCCGGTGCCAAAAACTGCCAACTGACTGGCACTTGACATGCAGGCAAACGTGTTGACTCCGTTCATGCATTTGTATGTGTCGCAACTTTTAATGAGCAAGCAAATGAAGTGGCTGCCACCACAGAAGCGAGTGTCACCACCAGCGACATGGGCCACCAATGTTTGTCCTCCCCTACACCTTACCCTACAATTCCTCCTCCCCCGCCACCCTTTACCACACTTGCCACTTGCCTTGTAGCTCTGCGTCTCCATAAAAGTTTTGTGACAGTTTTTGCATCGCCTTTTGCTCGCTTCTCTTTCTCCTTTTTCTCTTCATTTCTCTTTTTTTATACTTTTCAAAGTCAAATTGTGTGTGTTCTCGAGTATATGTGTGTGTGTGACAGCAGCAGAAATAGAGTCAAAAAGGCAGCGGATCTAAAAAAACAAAAAGAGCAAAAAAAATTTATTTTAATAGAAAAAACTGCAACTTTTTACAACGCGTAAGCAAAAACAAAAAATGCTGTGTGTGTGTGTGTGTACGAGTGTGTGCGGCTGCCACTTGATGTTGCTCTTTCACATTCCCCTGTCCCTGTCACCGACCCTCTCCTCCTCCTCCTCCTCCTCCTCCTCCTCCTTTCACTTTCCATTCCTTTTTATTCCATTGCCATCGCGCAAAATGACAAATTAATGCGACGCTTCACAACGCGTTGCAACGTTCCCTCTTCTCTCCAAAATGCATCCCTGTGCATTTCCCGCACTGATCGTGCTGTCCCTCAGAATTCGGGTGGGCGGTGCAACTGTTTATGACAATGCGTGTTGCAAATACAAATACACAGAAACAGAAAAAAAATCTATACTCTCACAAATGCTATTTTGTGTGTGGCGCCATCTGTCGACACAACGTTAAAGTTGACTGTATTTATTTTCAATTGTTTTTTATTCTTTAAGAGCCGTATCTCCAGTTAAATTTTTCCAAAGATTTAATTTAAAATTTTATATTAATTTGTAAGCTTGCTACGTCAAAATATCTTAAAATAGTTATTAGAACCCTTAAATAGACATTGAAAATATGGTCGTTTTTGAAAACGATAGTTCTGACTTTTTATTCCAAAAATTTCATGAGCAACTCAGTTCTTAATGGTGAAAAATATTGAAGTGTGTATACTCAAGTACTTTTGAAGCATGTTAAGATATCATTGTACAAATAAATGAAATAATCTTTATTATACTCATACTTTAGAAGCTACTTAACAAATATCTTTTGATTTTGTCCGCTTTTCAAGCTATACTTACACACTCCCAATCTCTCAGCTCACAAAGTTAAGGCTACATAGGCGCATATTTATAAGGAGCACTATGTGGTTGCTCAAGTGCCACTTTGCCAGCATTTCAACACACGACAGTCAAATCAATTTGTTGGGCTCAAAAGGAAAGCTCAAGTATATCTGATATGTCTTTGCCCCATACATATATCAAAATGATGAGCATCCGCAACAAAGACCCAAAAATTATTATTTAAATATCTCTTTCTCAGTCTGTCTTGCTCCCTCGCTCTTTCAATCTGTTGCCCCAGAAATAAAATCTCTTCAGTAGATTTCTGTTCTTTGTTTGGTTTCTTTTCTTTTTCGGGGTCTCTTAAGAGATGTTAATTGATTAAGCGTGAAATAATTTCTTTTGATTGACTTCAATTGAAATGAATTATTCTTTAATTGGCGGCAGCGACTTTCGGCTGTCTAAAGCGACATGCGCCTGCGCCCGCGCCCCAAAACCTCCCTCAATCCGTCCCTGCCTTTGTTGCTACATACTTGAATTGTGTCTATGCGGCAGCAACAACAACAACAACTATAACAACAACAAATTTGATTTGCTGCTGCCTCTTGCGACGGCTGCTCCAAAAATGTTGCAAAATTTGCAAAAAAAGAAAAAAAAAATCAACTCAAAACAGACAAGGCTGCCGTTTTGGATACTACTTCCTTCTGCAATGCCAGATCCCACTTTTCCCGCTCCCGCTCACGCTCCTCCCCTCCCTATCCGCCTCTGTTGCTGTTGCTGTTGTCGTTGTCAAGAACAAAAATAATAATAAAATTTGCTGTCGCTGCGAATATAAACAGGCAATTTTTGTGTGCCGCTCCAAAAATGCCACAACAGCAGCAAAACAACAACAACAACAGCAACAACAACAACAATGACAACGACAATGGCAGCTGTTTTTAATGTCTGCACAGGCCGCCTAATGGCGCTCAACGGCCGCCAAAACTGGAGGAGGACTACGACAAAGCCGATGATGGTGACGACCCCATTGGCACTTGGACTCGCCCCCTCTCCTACTCCTCCTCCTGCTCCGTTCCCTCCTGTCTGTCCTCCTGAAATTGTATCGACGTAGGCGTTGTGCCACCAGATTGTGACCAAAACGAAAGCAACAATAAAAAAAAATATTTATATACATACATATATAAAAAAAAAGAAGAAAAATGAAGCAGAGCAGAACTTTTGCCTGGCGTCTGTCTGGGCCATGGATTTGTGGCTTAAATTGAAAATCATATGCTACACACCATCCTCAGTTGCTAATCTCCTCTGTCCTTCGTCCACATCCTGATGCTTCTCTGTTTCCTGCTCATTCGCCATACTCATTGTCAGTTTCATAATCGTCAAGGGCTTGTTAAGTGCCAGGACATTTCAACAGCAAACGCTTTTTTAATTGAGTATCCTGTGAGTGCGCTCATGTGTGAATTTATTCTCTTATTCACATACTCCCTGGTTCAATTTTTGCATTTAGTTGATAATTGTTTAAGCTTTACAGCTAATCAGCTGCCGAAATATAAGGGTAACTTTTCTTTAAATATCAATTCTTTCTCTCTTATTAACTTATTGACTACACACATGTCTTAAATTGTTTTTCGGCAAAAGTAGTTATGCAATATTTATTTTGGCTTAAAAAAAAAAATGTTTTTTCATCGAAAAATAAAGTGTTAACGACTTTGAAACAGAACGCATTTATCAATCATTATTTATGTATATATATATATCTATTTATATTGACCTTAATATATTTTATCCATTCAACTAGTTTTACATACCCTCAACTATCTCTCTGACTATCTATTCATCTCTTAGTAAAACAGTTCACAGCTAAAACTTTATTTAAAAAACAAGGGGGCTTCGCTCGCGGTGTTGTGCGGCTACAGTCGAGCGCACTCGACCATAGAATACTCTGTGCCCAGACACTTGTTTGCCCTTCGACACGCCGAAGATTTTATGCCCTTGCAAAGCACTGTATTCAATTATAACTGATTGTTCCGATGACAGCTATTTGATTATAGTTGGCCGATTTGAATTAAATTTGGTCAGGAAGTATTAGACCAGCTTAAATTTAAATTCTGGTAAATAAGTTGAGCTACCTCAATAAATAAAAAAGTTTTTCATACAAATTCTTTATTTTCGACCGATCTTTTCTATGACATAGTTGTCCGATGTGAATCAACTTTGGTCAGGATGTAGAGAACCAACCCAGATATAGTACTTATTCTGTAAGATTGGTTGAGGTATCTCAGAAAACAAAAACTAAAACTTGATTTTCCTATGGCAGCTATGTGATATAGTGGTCTGATCCAACAACAGAAACAAACTTGATCTGCTTACGCTATACATGAACCTACTTACCAAGTTTGTAGTCTCTAGCTCTTATAGTCTCTGAGATCGACACGTTCAATCAGACGGACAGACAAACGGACATGGCTAAATCGACTCAGCTGTTGATACAGGCCCCCTTCTGCCTGTTACACACATTCCAACGAAACCATTATAACTTTTTTGACCATTTTTAATAGGCACAGGGTATAATAAAGTGTCGAATTTTTGCATAAAAATATTTGTCTCTTTAGTAAATATATGTAAATTATGTACAAAATGTCTACAAATATTATATTAAATAAGCAACACTGACTCTGTTTGCTTTAAAGTACAACTAGTTCAGATTGATATTATAAGAAGACATCTAATATTTGTAGAACATATCAAAGAAGTTGGAGCTATTCCCAAAGTGAGTGCCCAGCTATAAAGAAATAAACCCATAAACCATATGCATAATTAACGTTTACCGTTTATGAATTATGCAGTTGCCAACAAAAGTAAGGCGGTCAAATTTGATGGGCGTAATAATTGCCAGAAAGGGAAGGCTAAGAAACGGAGGGAATTGTGGAAAGGGTGGGGGAGGGGTCAATTGGGGGTTTGGTTGTTTTTCCTGTCATGACATAAGCGTTTAAATAATACAAAGAGTCGAAATTAAAACACTGAAAAACTCTTGAAAATGCAGGGTAACTGCAATGCATGAGCTAATGTCAAATGAGGAAATGGTAGGGAGAGTTGAATGATGGAGCGATGGGGAAGGGCGGAGAGGGAATTGGGGATGGGGATGGGGGCAAAACGAAAGCAAACATGTGACATATGCGGCAATTAATGCCGTTAATTATTAAAGTTAACACCCAAAAGCGACATGCACAAGTCAAATAAATAAACACGCAGCCAACCGAAAAAAGGGAAAGTCATTGGCTTGAGAACCTCTCTCCTACCCCCGCCTCCGTACCCTCCTTTCACTCCCCCCCCTATGTGGAAAGAAGTTCGTGCCCTTTCCTCTGGAATAAAAACCCCAAATGCCCCAACAATTAAGGACAATGCGTGCTAATTTCAAACGAAAACTCAGCGTCGCAACTGAAAAACCTGCGGCCTGTTCACCTAAAAAATGCCACCACACACCACCACTGACACTACTGCTAGCAGGCAGTGTTGTGCGGTGTGGCATCAGTAATAATGATTTTTATTTATAAACTGCGGCGCAGGACGAGGCAACGATCCAGGAGCCATGCGTGCCACATTGGGATTATGTGGTGGTGCTGCAAGGGGCAAGGACAGTTGCGACATAAATAATTTACACGCTTGCCCCAAGGCACACTTCTTTCTCTTCCTCTTCCTTTTGCTCTTGATGTTTTCTGTTGTTGTTGGTAGTACTGCTGACATCATTTTATATAGTATATGTATGCTTAAACATATATATTCTTATCTTTTTCCTGCTTTTTAGGTAGCAGGCAAAGCAAACAAAACTTTGGAAATTTCTTCAATTGTTAAATTTGATATTATTTCATACACTCCATACAAACATACAATCCTACATTTTGTCTGAAAGATTTCATGAGAATAAACCAAAATTATTGGAGTGAGACTTAGCTGTAAATTTACAACAAAATCACTCTTTGTAACTTGAGTTCTATCAGAGATCTTAACTATTGCACTACTGAGATCATTTGTCTTTGTCCCTTCCAGTCGAGATTATTCAAACAGATCTATAAAAAAAAAGCCTAAATGTATTACGATACAATCTGATCCCCATTCAGCTTGACAAAACTATCAATTTAAAGTTATCAATCTTTACAAACTTCCATGAACTGTGGATAAGACCCTACAGTCGCATTAAGATTATCAGATACAAGCTAAAGGCTAAAAGTAAAATATTTTATATCTTTTATAAATTGTAATCCAGTCAACTTGGTTCAACTTGTGTGGGTTGCTCTCCATTCAGTTTCTTTCTCTTTGCTGTTTGTTGAATACTATTGTTAATTTTTATTGTGCCCTTGTTTTTGTTGAAGAACAATTTCGACGATGACCAAAATGTAAAAACCGGCAGCCGTTTGAATGATGATAAGGCTGACGACGATGACGATGACAGTGAAGATGGTGATGGCGATGTCGATCGAACGGCCAACGCGTTCATTAGTTCTCATTAAAAGACACAGTGGAGATGCGAGAAAAATCGAATGAAAAGCATATTTATAAACAAAGCATTTCTTAACCGAAACCATAACGAACACTCTGGAATTCCGGGACTGTGGGATAGAGATGCAAGAGAACTGGTTTTTGGATTTATGTGTGTCTTGTGTCCAATCTGCTGACTGTCTGCAGCCTAATGAACTCTATTAATAATGCTAGCAAGCGATATCCATAGACATATATGTACATATATCCATATATTTGATTATTGCAATAATTTTGTTAGCGCTACAAGTCGTGGGTGGGCTGTATGGCCCATTGATTGGGTTCAACGAGTCGCTATCTTAAAGGCCCCAAACTCAAACAAGACCGCAAATGAGGCGAAACAATGTAAAAGCCGATAAGAGCTCTTACAACCGTTCTTAATTTGAGGTTAAGTCGATGGTGTAGGTGGATGAGAAGCGTAAAGAAAGGCGCTACACAACAAGGCAACAATTGACAATAGCGATAGCAGAATGTACTGATTTGCTTAGCATTTGTTCCATAAGTCGAAAAATTATTTATATAATTTGTTAGTATAATTGCAAATTCAACAAAATAACTCAATTTTAAGACTAGCAGGAAACTTGCTATGTATTTATATAAAGTTTTATTTATGTTATATAATATGAAGTCACCCCGTAAGAGATATTCAATTTTGTAGCTAATCTCCGACTGTTTTATGCTTTTTAAGCTTTTCATACCTTTAAATTCCGAGACTCTCAAAAGCCTCAAAAAGGCAACATTTTCACAATTTTGGTTATTTTTGTTATAAATGTTATACAAAAAAACTTAATTTTATTCGCTCTCTACTTTATGTACGTCCTTGTTTTCCGATTAACGATTAAATTGATATTATGTGAACAACTTCTCAAGATCATCAGTTGTTTAACAAACAAATGGGAAATGAGAGAAAGAGAGAGAGAGAGAGAGAGAGGGATATGAAAAGAATCTTAAAAGCTCAGAAGCTTATGAAAATCACATAGTAAGGCTATCGGGCTTAATCGACAGTTGAGATAACTTATTTGTAGTGGGCAGTGTCAGAAACGAGTGCGCTGAAGTGCATTTCGAGTGCACTTCGAGTACTCGTACTCGCACTTGAAATCGCACACGCTATTCACATTTTAAACTGAGAAAAATAGCGAAATGGAAGAGAGAGAAGAGAAGAAAGGAGAAGAGAAAGGAGAGAGCAGACTGAAGTCACAGTTGAAGCCGAAGTGCGAGCAATAAACTTACAATGCTCAGCGGACAAGAATGTTGTGTTGTTGTTGTTGTTCTTCTTCTTTTTCTTCTCGTTGTTGTTGTTGTTGTTGCTGTTGCTGTTCCTTTGTCGAATGCATTTTTATAACAATTTAATTATATTTATGTCGTTTAGAAGCGCAACTGTGGGAAGCATTGGCCCAGGCCATTGCAAGACGCATTCAAGCCAAAGTAATGCAAAGGAGCAAAGGCTCCCTTCCTTCCCTTAACTTCTCTAACACCCCTCGCTGTTCAAAGCCAATGCCAATGTACATAACGGCGTCCATTACACGCCAACAACAACAACAAAAGCAACAAAAGAAAATGGCGTCTGGCGACAATATGTGTGTGGGCGTGAGTGTATAAGTGTATGTGCATGGCAAAATTATTTTTATTATTTTACACAATTTTTATATGAGAGCCAAATGCGATACAACAAAATAATTTTACAACAAGGCATAAATATTTAGTATATTGCAATTGCTATTGTTGTTATTGCAACTTGTAGTTGTTGTTGATGTTGCTGTTGCTGTTGTGGTTGTTGCTGCTGTTGCTGTGGCTGCTCTTGAATTTAATGAGATTTTTGAACTTTTTCATAAGCGCCTTAAGCGTCGCTCTGTCGAACGCACAACAAACTTTATATTAATATTTAAAAGAGCAACACACAGCGAGAGGGAGAGAGGGAGAGAGAGAGAGAGAGAGAGACACATATATTGATATTCAATTTAAATAATTTTATTATATATATATATATATATATATATATATTATATATATACATTTTCATATATCGTTATCGCCTTTGCTTGAGCGTATACCGATTTCGAATATGTTAAAAAATGGATCTATTGACATTTGCCAGCACTGTAAAGATTAATGCATTTATTGTTGTTGTTGATCATCACGGTTAGTAATTTAATTAATTTAGCAGCATACTATATGTTATGTTCTAAACTATTCCTATTATAGCAAATGAATATATTTGTTAATTAATGAATATTTATATTGTGAGCTGTTGCATTTGATGATTAATTTGATTAATTGTTGCCTAATTAAATATGTGACTAATTTAAATCAACTAAAAATAAATACTTTAAGCCACAACCACAGCTAAATTTGAAGCATGCTTTTGAATTTGTAGTAAATTGATACAAATTGGCAGCCCTAATTATTGAAAGCACACGTATGATTGCTCAAATATACCTATAAAAAATACATGAATAATGAATACATTTTTACTCATATTCGCATAATTTTTTTAATTTGCTTTCATTTAAATTTTTTCTCACTTTTTCGAGCACATATTTTATGGCTTTAAGGGCATAAACATCATATTCAATTGGCATTATTGAAACGATAAGTGTAATTACTACACATTGAAGTGGGCCAATTAAAATCCAATAGAATCATTAGCATTCGATTAAAATCCAAATATCAATAATATTTTCAATCAAATGTTTTCAGTTTTTAATCATTTATTTTCTTCCATTTACTTGCAGCTCTATAAATTGTGCTTAAAGCGAATTAAAGGCAGGATAGAATAACCAAAGGTAAGTTTAGTTCTGTTATTGGCATAGGACCCCACTTCATAATCTTTCTCTTTCTATCTCTCTCTTTCCTTCATACTGTCAGATAGGCAACTGCTTATAATAATAATACGATTTATCAAATGCACGTAAATTACAATAAATTAAAGACGAAATTAATATTAATGGCAAAACCTGGCCAAGACACATACACATATATGCATACACATATGTATGCATATGTATATGTATATTCACATACGGCCACAAGCACTCACAGAGATATAAATATATAGATAAATACTTACATGTGTGTTCATTGTTGTTGTCCCAGACAATTGCCAAATTAAGTGCATAGTTGACTCCCTACCTATCCAGTATGACTTTACCACATCCAATACGTAGATCCGGACGCGTTCCAATTCCGAGTAGAACTAGTACCCAACTGTGAATTCTCTAATTCGCTTTTATACAGGGGCAAGACATGAAAAAGATGAGTCCTAATACCACAATCTGGCACGTGAAAAGTAGCAGGCAGAAAAACATGACCTGCTGCGTTCGCTACGAAAGGGACACATACAGAAGGCATTCCTTTGGATGGTATTTGGAACCTACTAAACCTACTAATATATTAAATTAGATAATCAAATTAGTACATGATAAAACAAATATATTTTAAAATTCCGAATTAGTATTAATGCTGTTGCTTTCGTCTTCCTCAGTCGTCGTTGTTTGCTTTTCTTTATTTCAATGGCGTCGGCTTGGTTTTGTATATATGTACATATGTATTTATGCACATCCACGCTAAGAGAAATGGGAAAAATATGAAGAATTATTAGTATTTATTTAATAATACAAGATATAAATGCAATAGAATTTATTGTATTTTCATATTTTCAAATTTCACAAACACTTTGCAAACGCGTGTGCATTGGACGGTTACTCTTTTTATGCTTTGCGCGCTCTTTCGTGGTAGTTTATGGACTTTGTCGCGACGCGTCGGTTTTTAAAGTGCAGACATTTACACTTCCAAATTTACTTATATGTCATGTGTGCTCTTTTCTTGTGATTGTTTGTACATTTCGCACACAAGAAAGGCATGTACTGCTCATTTTGAAGGAATGTGCATGATTACAAGAATGGGTCGCCCGGGAACACACGTTCCCAAAGGTTTTATTGGGTATATGCATGTGTGTATTTAAGTATATCTGTGTGTTTGTATTTCTATATGCATATGTGTGTATGAATATGTATGTGTACATGCATGTGTGCGTCTGACTGTTACTTGACATCTTAAATATGAAAATCGTTCTTTTGATTGCAAATTTGGTTATTTGCATTGCATTTGTGAGAGTCAGGTCCGCAGTTAATAAGCCCCGGATATAATAGTGCAAAACTGCAAAGCCAACAAATCGCCAGGCGATTGAACTGCAATTGTGGGCGTTGCACGATGGGCGGTGCAACATAATGCGGCAATCATTTTAGTGATGAGCAAAGACTAAAGTAAAGTGATTTCAATAAAACAATTCCAGAGAACTCTTTGGAAATTGATACAAATTCGCTATAATATATTTGTATATATGTACAAATTCTTAATATGTTCTAAAAGTCAGATATTTTTATCTAAAGATGATACTTTTTCTATAAGCTAGAAATCGAATACATCAAAAGATAATTTGTATTCTATAAAGTAAAGCTCATAGTAAATCAAACTGAATCATATTCTTAAAGATAATATGTTCTTAATAGAAATCGCAGAAAATATTTTTTTGTAATTACTGACTTTAAAAACCGCATGAAAAATCGTAAGAGCAGGTCATATAATACTTTGCACCAGACTAAAGATTTCAACTTCTGAAGCAAGTCTATAAATATATTTTTATTGAAATAATTTCCGTAAGTATTATTGAATGTAGTTTTAACATGAAGAATTGGAAATAATGCTACTTCAGATTTGAGAATTTCTGTATTGATACTTGCAAGTCGAAAAAAAAGACATGACCAAACTCAACGGTTTCCCCCTATTTCGGGTCCTAGGAATCGAACTGCATCATTACTTTTTTAAGTTACAACGATGGTTTCATACAAATTTTTTTTTAAGTTGAAGGAAATTGTTTGGTTCCTATCTTCCATGGTATTTTTTTGGTAAACCATCGTTGTAACTCAAAAAAGTAATGATGCAGTTCGATTCCTAGGACCCGAAATAGGGGGAAACCGTTGAGTTTGGTCATGTTTTTTTTTTTTTTTAAAAAACAGTGCAATCAGACTGTATGAATATGTCACTTTCAAATGATAAATAATTTCCGATACATCTTATAGATTTATTAACCAAGTATTTAGAACAATTATCTATGCTTCTAATTTAGGATTATTATCAGAAGATAATAGACCAATAAAAAATCCTGATATTGACATATGGGTATAGTTTGCACTTAGTCCCAGTTGTATTCACAATATGCAACCGTATCTTTTCTTTTGTCACAGTCACCGAATACAGTCACGGTATTTTAGTTCCGGGAAAATCATCACAATTTCTCTAGAGTTGAAACTGGCAAATTTTGCATATTTGATGAGCTTGGTATGGCACAAATGGAGTCAGAGCCTTTGTTTATGTATTAGCGCGTGCGTGTGTGTGTATGTATATGTGTGTGTGTGTGTGTGTGTGTGTGTGTGTGTGTGTGTGTGTGTGTGTGTGTGTGTGTGTGTGTGTGTGTGTGTGTGTGTGTGTGTGTGTGTGTGTGTGTGTGTGTTCATGTGTGTGTGTGAGTACACCTGTGTGCTTGTTTTTGTCCGATACAGGACTTTCCAGGCTCATCGTTGCTAGCTTGTTGAGTTGCAATTTGGCTAACAAATTATGCAACAGCAACAAGCCAACACAAAGAAGCAACAACAATAAGAGAAGCAGCAACAACAACGACAACAACAATTGCACTACTGACCCAACTAGGGTCGGAGATCCTGTGCCTGGGGTCTGAGGCTTCTATCCAGGCGTTGACTTTACGGCCCCGTCCGTTGTTGCGTTCCCATCCGTCCGGCCCCATGTTAAATAATTGTAATTTATGGCATTTTACACATATAAATATACGGATATCAATAAATTTCAAACACACACACATACACTTTTACAATACCACTTGCATGGGCAATTTCCCCAATAGACCTGCGTTCAGTGTGGTTTTTGGTCAGCAGTTCCTTTACACGCACTATAAATTGCGTTCGCCCCTCCCAACTACAAATTCTCCAGCTCCTATGTTCCCCAGATCCCTTAAACTTCCCCAAATGCGTCTGGTTCCGCTTTTGAGTCATGCATTTTGGTTATTGATATTTCGGTCTTTAACAATTATTTAATGTTGTCAGAATTAAAGTCCCACCCCCTCTGGCCAGTTTCCTCACTCTTTTGCCTTTTCTCCTTACCTGACAGGCTGCACCTTGTTTCGATGATTGCATTTTGACTTTTAAATATGCACAATATTTTGCATTTCAATTGCGGTTTTTCGTTCCACACACAAATACACACACATTTCCACAACACATAAATGTTATAATAACTCTGTCAATTTGTGAGTGTGTGTGTGCATGTCGCCATCGGCTGCCCCATGACGAGCTGACAAATCGCGTGGGTGACTTCATCAGTTGTTGATACTTTGTCCGACTTTATCTCGTGCAGTTTTGAGTCCCATTAAAATGTTTACTTTTCAAAGTAAATCCACTGACAGTGCCTTTCATACGACTACATACACTGTCAAAGTTTAGTGCCTACTAAAAGTGATATCTAGACTAGAAGATGTACTCTTAAAGTTTGAATAAATATTTAATTTATTTAATATTTATTTAAAGTGTTTCACACTTTGGTTACACTATATACATATATTCATATTATATTAAATGTGACACTTATGTAAGTATGTTTTTTGCCGAAGAGTTTTATATTTGATTTTAATAGGTTTTCTATTTAAATTTAATAATACCAACTCGAATTTGACTGTATTTATTCATTTACTTTTTTTCTCTAGGTGTAGAATCTAAAGGAACAAGAAAGCTGTACACTTTGAATAGAGTCATCTCTTTTTTTTTAGATTTTAGAAAAAGAAGAGAACACTTATATTAATATACATCCAATAATATACGCAACATTTAAGCGTATTTCAAATTGTTATCGTTAGAGCTTCAGAATTTTCCAGTTGTTTTCGCAACACTCGAAAGTACTTTTAACAGTCTTAAGGGTGACTTCCACCAAAACTAAAACTAGTATATTAGTTAAACCGAGTACAAATGCTAGCAAGAAATACAGATTTATAGTAAATACATTTGGCAACAATCGAACCTCGCATGGGATTTCAACCTAATTTTTTCAACATATTCTAAATGCGTTATGAAAACAATTCAATGTGTTCGTGTGTGTTTTACTGTGGGCATATTTTTTTATTATAATTTTTTGATTTTATTTTTATTATTTGTATTATTGCATTGTATTTTTTTTTCCAATATTTTTGACGGTTGCGAAAAGAAATTGCATTTGGTTGACTTTTCAATATTTTTTGTCATTAAATATCGAAATTAATTAAATTGTGTCAAAGCTATTAAATTTTATTGTCATTTGACGATAAATAAATAAATGTGCAATATGTTTAACTCCTACGCACACACACACACACACACACACACACACACACACACACACACACACACACACACACACACACACACACACACACACAAAATATATTGTTGTAGTTTTATTGAATTTGATTTTGTATGAATTTATGTTTCTGTAAGTGTGTGATGTGTGTGTGTTTTCGTTGTTTAGACAGCGACCCATTTGTACCGCCCACCCTGTCGCCACCCCCTTTCCCTATACACACCACCCCTCTCAAGCCCCTATTTCCCCATGCCTTTTTAGTAAACATAGGCTGGGCTTACTTCAGCTGGGCTAGGTTGAAAGGTATCCAAATATACTGTTAGTCACCCTTTTTTGGGATTGAATGTGCGAGAGTGCTTAGTTGTGTGTGCGTTTAAGTGTGTTGTTATTGCCGCCTGGTGTGAAAAGTAATTATGGCGCCTTATGACAGCCGGTCAACTTTCAACTTCATTCAACGTCCATTAATTTGGCCACACTTCACTTCAGACTGGCCGCACTTGAAGGCAGCCAACCCCCACCATGTGATATCCTCCACTTCTCTTCATCCTTGCTCCTACTGGCTGACATCAGTCAGCTGCGTTGTTGCACTTTTTTCGATTTGCCTCGCCTTACCATGAATTGCCTCGCCTCGCCGTTTTCCTCTCCTCTCCTCTCTTCTACTCGTCTCATTTTTGTCGTGTTGTTTATTTTCTTTTTGTATGTTGGCTGAGCTGGACATTGTGGCATGGTGTGTGTGTGTGTGTGTGTGTGTGTGTGCAAGAGGGGAGCACATTCCGTTGCTGGTCACGTATGATGACCCAAATGTGTACCTCCTTCAACCTCAACCTCAACTGTGTGTCGCAGTGTTGTTTGTGTATGTGTTTTTAATAAAATTTATTACACTCTCATATGACAAACCTCCTCCCAATCTTCACTCCCTCACCCTCCTCGCACACTCGTCTGCCTCTCGTATTTGTCTAATAGAAAAATTATGGGCCAATGCAAGCCACCACAGAGCGAAAGAGGGTGGGTGATATAGGGAGGGGGAAACTTAATTTTTATACACATTCCTCGATGCGTCTTGCGTTTGCCTCGTCTTGGCCCTATAATTATAACATAAAATTTTTTATTGAAATGCTGAGGCATTTTCATTTACGTGTCGATCCCTCAGTCGGTCCGACAAAAGGGGGGGAAAGGTTGAAGGGTATATCCTAATAACAGTTAACGTTTACACGCAACAGACGCATGTGTATTTACCCGCCAGTTCCAATCGTCAAGGAAAAGTCGAGGATTCCTTGAGGAAAGAGTCATTTCCCTCGAGGAATCGTTAAGGAAGTTGTATGAAAAACGTTGAGGAATTTAACATTACGATTTCCTACGGTCGAGGAAAAAGGAAACATTCCTGACGATTCCTTAATGTTTCACTGCCATAAAACGTTATGGAATCCGCGCGGAACTCTGCCGAAAATTCATCGACGATTCCTCGATGGTTTTTTCGCCTTTTTCACCATAGATTGCCCCAGGATTTGCCCAGGAAATTCCTCGAGGATTCCCCCATGATTTTTGGAGGAAATTCCTCGAGGATTCCTCATCGATTTCTGTACAAAATTTCCCAGAAAAATTTCCCCGTATTTTTTTTACTTGTTTTAATGTTTTTTATTTATTTTTTTTTTTACAATTTTAAATTGTGTTGTATTTGTTTTGTGTGAACATTCTCGCGCTTATGTGTTTGTGATAGAAGTTTGGGTGCCCATCCTTGTTGTTTCTGTCGTCTGTTTGTGGTCTCTGTTTTGTAGTAGCGGGCCATACGGTGAATTCTCGACCAGAATCAAACGGAATTTGCCGTCCTTAACCTTGCGGCTGCGCTCTGAATTCTTGCGGATGGCCACGGCCTTCTTGATCATGTGGTACAGGTCCTCGGGAAGGTCGAACTTGAAACCCACCGATTTCATGATGCGCAAAATTTGGTTGCCATTAACAAAATGCACCTGGGTCACACCGTGCGAATCACGCAGTTTAATGCCGACCATTCATTCCCAGCTTCTTGATCTGATCCTTGACTTCCTCAGCGTACAGCTTCAGCCATAACGGCACTGTGCGTCGGTAGGGGAGGGCTGATTGGAATATACCCTTGCAGGAGCCTGTAGAATAATAACACATTAGTTCTCATATTATAAAAATGAAATATAATACTTAATACTAACTATTTGTCTCAAAATTCATCTATAGCAGACTTGGTTGGGGCCGTCCAACACCATCATTTTATTCCATCATTCTAAATAATATATTATAGAGAGAGAAACTTTATTAACATTGTTCATAGAAAGTCTCATAGCACTGTCTTAGCCCATTAATTGAATCACGCACTATTTTTTTGGCCGCAGCTCTTATTTCATTTTTGGGTGAAGACAGTACTATTTTTGCAAACATATGTGTATATACGGACATTCCATTGCAGTTGTTGCTGCGCAGTTTGCTTTGCAGCAACTTACACAATTTTATGTTTCCTTATGTACACATGCACAAAGGACATGGTTTGACTTTGTTAAAATTTCATAACTTACCTTATTCGATTTTTAATTTGTTGAATGCTCTGTGTGATTTCTGGTGATTTTCTATTCTTCCCGTTTAGTACTTATTCGTCTCTCTTTTTTCTTGACTCTCTCTCTCTCTCTCTCTCTCTCTCTTTTCTGTAAACATTCTCATCTTAACGCTTTAATTTAATCCCATTTGTTCTCCACTTCTCAAAATAAATATAATATTTTGCTATCTGACTATTTATCTATCGTTGTTTCTTTTCACTTACAACATCATTGTTGCATTAGGAGCGCATTTCATCTGTGCCACACACAGACACACACACACACACCTTGTGGCAGGCGGCTCATTAGCTGCCACAGTTTTGTTGCAAGTAGAGGCAACTGCCGGCAACTCGTTTAATATCTGCCACACAATGGCAATGTGTAATGGTGTGTGGAGTGCATCAAATGGCACCGCAATACACACGCCAATGTTGCATTAGCAGCACTCTTACTATCTCTCTCTCTCTCTCTCTCTCTCTCTCTCTCTCTCTCTCTCTCTCTCTCTCTCTCTCTCTCTCTCTCTCTATCTTTCTCTCTTTCTCTATCTCTGTACATGTGAAAGTGCAATGTGCAACACAATCTCGGCACTTCAGCTCCCCCCGCCCCCTCTGTTAGCCCCCATTGGCGATCTCGTGACTGAAGTGCCAGCGAGTTCTTAATGAAAAATTGCCAGGGCGTTATTTGTTAAATGCGCTTCATCAAACAAGCAGCGGTGGGTATTTGCCTGGTTGAGACATTGATCCATAGTTCCATAGACCAAGCATACGAGTTAACCGCAGTTCCCCCTCTTCAACTCTTCCTCAGCGTTACCCTGCTCCAGTTGCCCCTTTGATGCCGTGCAGGTGCCGGCTTTCAATTTGCTTTCAATCGAGTAAATAAAACGCTGAAAGCTGAAAGCGAAACCACCAAGCGGTGTCAGCGGAGAGGAAAGTAGAGCGGGCCAGGTCGGGAAGGGGATCGTAGAGGAAAATGTTAATAAATTACACGCCAGATTATTATGTATATATGTATGTATATGGGAACGTGTCATAAAAAATTATGCAAAGGCACTATTTATTTATCTCATATGTCACGATAGAAACCAATTTTCAGTTGCCTCTCGGATCCCGTTGTCGGATTCATATTCATACATATGTACATTTGGTGGTTCCGTGGTTTCGGGAATTTGCAACTTTTGGGATTGTGACTTCTGAAATGCGACATAAAGGAACGCAACGTGAAAACAATAATTAAAAATCTCACTCTTTATGAAAGAGTCGCCGACACATTGTACGCCAACTTGTCAGTTGGCTTTCATTTAAAATGTCGGTTCAGCATGCACTGCGAGAAATTTAATAGTTAATCTAAAAAAAAATGAATTATATTTATTATGAATTTTGTATACGCTTGCAAAAATAAATGCATGGCCGATCCTATGAAATAAACATGTAAATAATGTTAAGAATCGAGACATTATAATCATACAGCTGCGAAAAATAAAATAGCACCTCCTTCTTAACCAATGTTTCCAATCGAATCCTAGTCCCATTTGTAAGTTTAAGGAACTTATGATTACGTTTTAATAAGTGGAAAGCTTTATTCTAACGAGTAAAGAAAAAAAATTCTTAGATTTATCCAAGGTTTTCAAATTATTTAAGAAAATTTGAAAAAAGTCAAGAAAACGGACGAAAAAATTAATAGCACCACTTTTCAATTATTTACTTAAAAATATAAAAAATTACAAATTTACAAGAAATTCATTACTGAATAATATTTATGTATTAAAGCTAAGATTATTCTATAAATTTAATATTTTTTTGGATTGCCTTTATTGGCAATAACTCCTCTATTAATTGCTTTGTATTAAATACATTTTTTGTTTTTTAATATATGTTAACCAAACTTACAGATTATATGTTAGAGACTGTCTCTTACATTCTGACCAAATTTGGTCAAAGTCGGATTACTATATCATATAGCTGCCATAGAAATAATAGGATGAAATTAACCATTAGTATGAAAAACTTTTTTGTTATTTAAGATATCTTAACCAAACTTACAGATTAAATGTTTGGGACTGTCTCTTACATTCTGACCAAATTCGGTCCAGTCAGTTAGTCAGTCAGGACAAAGAGTTTTATACATATAGATAGTAATCCGACTTTGACCACATTTAGTCAGAATGTAAGAGACAGTCCCAAACATATAATCTGCAAGACTTTATGATAAAGAAAGCTTACATGGGAACACTTTGCAAGGGTATTCAAGCTTCGACACAGCCGAAGACAGTCCAACTTAAATGTTGTTCTACTCACGTGAGAACGCTTCTATTGGATACGCCTTATAAATGAGCTAAATTGCGGGTTTTCAAAATGATATTTAAAAAGGCAATAAATTAGTTAAAACAAATTAATTAAACTTACTTTTTGTGCACTTTTTTCGATGAAGAACAATGACAGATAATTTCGGCCAGGCTAAGAATCATTTGTCAACAAGTGAAATTTTACACAAGATTCGAATCGCATTTGATGAAATCCTACTGATTGCGTTTAGTTCTAGGAAGAGAAAGGATGATATAGACAGAGAGCAGAAGAGAAAAGGTGAGTGATCTAGGGATCTGTCTGCACTCACTTTGGAATCGGCGGCTGATACTTAATGCGTGCCTTCATCCTCTCCTTGGCCAGGGAGTTGACCGAGTTGCTTTGTTGACTAAACGCGGCGATGACAGTCCTGTTTTTGCACCAGTCGACGTGATTATCCAATGCTTTTTGGTTGAAGCTACGGCCACAGTGAGGGCAGAGTTCCAATGGCTTCGCCTTCAAGTAGGACACACTTTTTTTTGTCGACTTGTAACCTCGATTTTGGATTCGTCCTTTGCTGATAGCGTTCTCGGATCATCGGATGGTGCTATAGTTTTCCGAATCAGTCCAATTTTGGGATCCTGTTGCGACTTACGGAGAACTGAGGCTTTTTTCGGTTTAGATGGTTGAGACACATCCACATCTTTCTTGGCCTTCGGCAAATTGGGAGGAAGGAGAACACGCAAATGTTCAACATGGCCAGTGCTTCTCTGTTGAAAGGAGTCAAAAACTGGACGCTTCCTCAACATCTTCTCACAGATTGCCACATGTTTTTTCAGTGTTATCGGGTTGAAAGTTCGTCCGCAGTTGGCACATGGTTTTAGCTCCACTTGAATCTCCTCGGTTGTTGTATTGGACGTCATGATGCCTGCTATTGATCGAATTTGAGAGCAAACGCTACAATATATAATTTAGAGCGATTAAAATACAAATCTATGTAAGCTACGATATTGAGAATAACACTTTCACATTGTGTAGAATGAAAAGGATTACAAAATGTTTATTTGTAGGTCAAAGCCCACTGTGCATCTTTTTTTTCATTTCGTATCGTTTCAATGCAACAAGACTTTCATATATACACATGTATAATAACTGATGAAATATGTAACTCTAGGCATTATAATGGATCTTACAACAACATTGCCTGATCGTTAAATAAAGCTTTAATACAAAATAAAAAAAAACTACGTCACTGGATAAAATTTTTCGTATTTTTAGTACAAATTAAAAGCGGATAAAACAATACGAAACTTTTTTTATGATAAAATGTTTGAAACTGTATTGAAAAAAATTACTGGGTGAAGTTTAACTTATAGCTTACTTCGTTTATTTTTTTTTATCGGAAATGTTTTTAATATTATTAATACCTATGTTCATCATCATCTTAAGTTAAAGATTGTTTTGATATCGTAAGCTGATACTGCAGAAAATTATTATTGAATTGATATTCAAATCTTAATTTGACATATTTTGTTTGATCAGGTTTTCTTGTTTTCCACTTTGTAACAGAGTTGCATTCCTCTTCAATCGGAAATATATTTAATAAGCTCACATATCAAATTTCCTCATCATGGGCTTGTTATGAATGCGTCTTATATAACCCATTATTTCGCTTAGTGCAAGTCTACGCAGCTGCGACCCATTGCCGGACAAAGAAACAGACAGACAGGCAGACTGACAAAAAGGGATGAAGGATGGGAGGGATGGGGAGGGGGCTGACTGACTGACTGACTGAGAACTGCTTCAAGTCGTTCATTGAATTGAATGTTAAAATGGAATTATAAGACAGACAAGGTTTTATACAAATTATGGGCTGCTTTGGCTCTGCCCGGGCAAACACTTGACAGGCCCAGATCCAGACCCCGACCCCGACACAGACACAAGCACAGACACAAGCACGAGCACAGGCCTGTGTGTTGCATTAACGTTTCCGCCTCCGCCTCCTCCGCCTTCTTCACCTCTCCTCATTCCCAATCTGTGTGGCACGTTGCCCGTTCCGGGTGCATTTAACGAACGCATTTTTCATATCTCTGCTGGTCGCTGTGAAGTGATTTCAAAATTATTATTTTTTGACACATTGGGCAACACCTGCATCGCATTTGACGGCTGCAGCAAGCGATGGCTTCAACGTTGCAGCTGCCACAGATGCCGATGCCAAAGAGTCCGCCTTCAATATGCATAAAATGCTGCTGTCGAAGTTGATGGGGCGGCCCCTCTTATAAGGGTATACATATATTTACGTATACATATATGTATATACATACATGTATATTTATGTGCATATACTACATATATATTTATGTATGTTGTGTATAATTATATAATTTGACTGCTACAATTATTATGTTCTTCGTTAATTGAAATGTAAACGTCATCATTATGATAAGACGACGCGTCTCGGTGTTGAGATCTGATGTGGAGATTGTGCCCAGTTTGTTGTTATTGCTATTGCTGTTGTTGTTGTTGTTGATGATGTTGTTGTTGTTGACGTTGGCGTTGGCGTACACAAGCACAATCAGCGACTGCGACTGCGAGCGTGTCAATTCTATTTGTGAGACACGCGAGCCGCGCTCGAATTTATTGGCAGCTCCTTTTATGAGTTGGCTTATCCAGAGTTGTCAGGCATGTATTAGAAAAATAGTATTTACTTCTATTAAATTGTTCATTTATTTAATAAAAGATTTGATTAATCATTGTTAAACCGTTAAGAAAATAGTGGAGATGCTTTAAATAAATGTAATGTTAAAAAATATTAAAAATATATAACTATATCTATCGATAACATAATACATACTTATAATGAATACAAGTATATAATGAAAGGTGGAGGGGAATATTGAAAAGTGTTCCACCAAATATAAGAAGGAAAAAAGTTAGGCTTTTTAAGTAAAATATATTTTATAAAAGTAAATGTCGCTGAAAACCTGACCCCTTTATAAATAAAATTAATTTTTAAGTAACAAGTATAATCAGATTGGTTTGACAATAATAATTGGATGAGTTTATCTAAATTCTATAAAAAATAGAAATACATTATTATTTAAAAGTTGTAAAACCTCCAACAACCATCTTGGATCCGCCATGTTGAATTTATATAATTTAACATACTTTTCAGTTATGTACGTTAATTGTCGACAATTTGTTAAAAAATTGTTTTTATCTCCAAAGCATTAAGAAGAGATTCGACACTGGTTCTTAAGATTTGAATATTGCTAGTTTGCCAGAATTTGAATTATTATTAGAAGGAGCTTCCAACAAAATTCGTTAAACGCTTTTTCCTTCTTTCTCTCTCTTTCTCTCTGTCTGCTCTGTCTCGCAGTCTGCTTGTAATTTCCGTCTCAAGCACGTGCATGGAAATCTAAAGACAAACATACAATTGCCGTGACATATGCACTCATATAAATATCATACATGCGTACACAGAGAGAAAAAAGCCGTACTAAAATTAAGTTCGAGTGGACTCGATACTTAAAAATAATACTTGATATAAGTACGAATTACTTAAAATGAGCAATAAAATTCCATGACCAAGTACTAACAATCTTGATGTAAGAACAAAAAATTCAATTCAAGTTTATTCGATTTTAAATTAAGTCTGACATTTGCTTAAATCAAATATCATTTTCATATTTTAACATTATTTAGTACTCAGTATCAGAATTAAAAGGACTTGGATCAAGTTCATTTGTACTTATATCAAGTACGTTTTAAAGTTAATTTAAGTTTTAAAATACTAAAATACTTAAATTTCGTACTTAAAATATCGTACTTGAAATAAGATCGAGGTACTCGACTTTAGTAATTTCAATCTTAGGGAGAAATCAAGTTCGAAAAGTGTCGTTTTAAGTACGAAATATTTGATTTTTTTCCACTGTGTATGTATGCACGAGTGTGTGTGAACGTATGTATGTGATTTAAAAAAATTCTAGATATCGATAAAAAATAATAAAAAAGAGAAGAAGCTCGTCGTGGAAAGCGAATAATGACGGCGACAAACGTGCGTCCAAACAAGTCGTGAGTCTGGGCGGAAGATGCCACGTCCTATTGTTGCAACACCTTTTTGGCTTTAACTAAATTTCGTTCGTTCCGTTGTTAATATGCCGCAGACATTGGGGGCTCAAAAGTTTGCACTCAATCACACACACCCCTTTTGTCACCTGCCACGTTGTCATTCTCCATTCCCCTACTCCTTTTCTCCGCCAGAAAATTTCACTCTAATTCAATTGGAAGTGCGAGCATTTTGCGTACAACAGGAGGCTTGAGAGGGGAAGGTGAAAAGTTTTCTTCTACGGTTGACCGCTGGACAGTGGGCGTGGCTGTCTGAAAGAGACGGGGTTACGGAGCGGAGTGGAGGGGAGGGAAGAGGCCTTTGAGGTTGTTATGTGGCCTTGTCGATGTGTTTCATTTGTAATAAGTTGGCAGAGAATTTCTTGCACTGCATTTCTCTAGTGACTCGTGTCTCGTATGAGCGTCTCGTGTCTCCGTGGCTTGACCGAAAATAAAAAGTTGAATCTCGTAACGCGAGGACCCCGCCTCCAATTCAGCATTTAAACAGCCCTCGTTTTCGCACCCCATACACCTGCACCCACGACGTCTACGTTCGTGATATTTGGCGGCGCCACAAAAGCATGTTAAAGAAAATACACTGTATATCTGTACGTAATTTTTTTTCCTTCAACTTCTTTTTCATCTTTTGTAGTTTTTGCTGCTTGGCGTCTTTGGTCTTTCAAATCCTATTTCAAACGGCCGTGGGGAGGATACTGCGACTCTAATTGCTGGTCGTTCATCTAAAAGGCACAAGGATGCATGGCAGTCCTCATAACGTATATATATATATTTACAACTGTTTACAACTGCGTCGCCGGCCAAGCGTAAAAAGTGTTTGTTGCCGCGGGACGATCGAGGATGGGGCGCGTAACAAGAAGAGACGGGAAGAGAGGTGAGGGGGTCGCGTCTACAAGCAGTTGGCCCGCTTTTTCGGTATGCGCTGCTGCAGCTGCCATAAATTTTGCTTATCTAAACGGAAAAATACAATTTGTAATTGAAAATATTTGTGCGCTCTTTTTCAAACACACGAGAAAGTTGGTGTTAAGTTTTCCTTGCAGTTTTGCCATTTTCCTTACTTTTGCTTAGTTTTTTGGCCAAACTGCCGACGGCTTGTTAGTGTCTGCCATCCAAGCCGGACAGTCCTCATCATGAGCCACATAAAGTGACAGAGGCAGAGGCATTCAGCCAAATGGCCGCTCAATTTTTAATGGCTTTCCGTCGCTTTGTCTAATTGCCATTCCGACTCTCTCCCTCTCTCTCTCTCACACTCTATCGCTGTCTTTTGTCAGGGAAAAGGATTGAAAGATTGAATGACAGGAAGATAGTCTTGAAAATAGTAACTACTTACTAGTAACTACTTACATTACTTTCTTATTCAAACTGTTCTCTAGGTTAATATGCAATCAGTCTCCCTTTTTGATTCCGCTTCAACTTTCATCTATAGTTGAGTTTTCTCATAACAAATAAATACATTTTAAAGCTACTTATAAACAAATACTTTTGAAACATTTTACCTTTATACTTGGATCCATTTAGAAAATAACTTTAGCTTCAGCTTTGTCTTCAAATCTGCGCACTCTACCGTTTCTTTTCTCTGTATTCATTCCAACTTTTGTCCTTTAAAATAAGCTTAGGCTCGTTAGAGAACTTTTCGAAGTTCCAAGCTACTTTTTAAAATGTGACTAACTAAAAACTGTCAGCATTATTGATTTTTCTCTAATGTAAACTTACTGATTATATTGATTTTTTTTAATTTTTGTATTTTGATGTGAGTATTTATTATTTAAGTGAATTTTGTAGCATGACAATGATAATTTAGCGAACTATAGTAAGGGAACATGGACATGAACTTTGAAATGGGATTTGTGAATCTGTCTACATCATTAACGCTTGGACACGCCCACCAAGGCTGGGCGTATGCAACGCTTGTGCAATTTGTAGCCCAATTTGGTAACTTGGACCACGGTATTGGGCTCAACCGAGTCGTCTTCGGTCTGGAAAAGAGCCTCATGCATATTAGGATCGAATTTCTGATTAATCGGATCGAGAGCCTCGAGGCCATGACGCTTAAATATTTGCAACAGTGAGGCGCGTGTTAAGTTGAGACCCTCAAATAGATTCCTCAGATCCGCATTCGCCGTAAGTTTATCCTTTGGCACCGACTGCGTGGCATGCCCCAAAACGTCGGCCACCTCAATAAGATCCTTGCAAAATCCTTGTATACCGAAGATTTTCGCCTCATCGATTTGTTTGTTGAGACGCTTTCGCATATTCTCTCCATCCGCCAAAACGCGTTTGTATTTCTCCAAGAGATCGCCGTGTTCCACTTTGACAGCTGCCAGTTCCTGCGTAAGCCATTCCACCTCCGATATTGTCCCCTTTTCATCCACATCGCTCTTCTCCAAAGGCTCGATTTTCGATTCTTGCTGCTTTGATTGTAGTTCTTGTTGTTGCTGCTTCTTTGTGCTATAGAAACTTCCCAGGTTCTGCAGCAAGCTCAGATTCTGCGGCCTTGCCACAGCGTTCATGTGGCCCAAACGCTTGGTGAACATTCTTTTATTGTTTTGTCAAATCAGGAGTTTCAAGAAGACTTATGGCAATCGAAATTATCGCTTCTTAAAACAAAATAACGTAACTGTTTTTCGAAGTGATACGACAAATAAATTTTAATCCAATGCCTGCTTGGAAGTAAAAGTTGAAATTGTTGCTAAAAATTCGATTATAGCTCAGAAATGACAAAAGACTTATAAATAATTATTTATTTTACGGACATTATGAGTAAAGTGAAAACCAATTCTATCTATTTATTTCATTTATTATCATAGTCCAGCTATTGTATAATAATCTTGACGTTTATACACTGTTTAGTCCTAATTTTTATTTTAGCACAGCTATGCAAGAGTACAAATAATGCTTCTATTATATTATACTTATATATATATTTTCTGTCCCACACTATCCTTTGTTATTTTACAATATCCTCTAATTAATACTTGTATTATATTGAGACTATATTTACTTAGTAAGTGAGTAATTTTTAATTCCAACACTCAAATTTGTAATCGTTGACCCGGACGTGCTTATGCAAAGAATTAAGTACATTCTTACGTAAAGAACAGTGAAGAGTTCGAGTGCCGATAGAAAGGACTCTTTATTTAACAACTTTTAATTGACTTGTTGTCCTGGAAACTGGGATTTCATTAAGATTCTTTTCAATCCTGCATGAAAAATGCTTTACAAGTCAAGCATTCAACTTCAATGATGCATCGATACTTATGTACATATGTATCGATTTGAACCCTCTCGAGTACTCTCGAATACCTGATGCTGCCACCCCGTTTCAGTTCTCCACAACTTGCTGAAATCTCGTCCTTCAACAAATTACTGGCACTTTTCGTCTCTAACTGCAAATCGTTTTTAATGCGTTCTTAATTAGCCGCAGTCACAGTCGACAGCAGTATGTGTGTGTGTGTGTGTGTGTGTGTGTGTATGTGTTTAACTGCTGCTCTACTTCAAGTTGTGGCACTTGTTCGACATTTTCAATTGGCCGCATTACTTGAGATACAGCTAAATGGAGCAGGAAGAGCAGAAGGCAGTGAAGGAGCGAAACAGGAAAGCAGGAAAGGAGGAGCGCACAGTGGTCCAGCCCGTAGGCCAAAAATAAAAAAACCAAAGTCCAAATTTTGACTTTAAATGTACCAATTCTTATTTGTTTTGCTCTGTCTGTCCGCTTCAAGAATAGCATCGAAAGAGATAGCATGATATTCATTGTGTATTGCAGCGTAAGCAACGTGCAAGGGAAGCTCTCCGCAAAAAATTTGTTAAACATATTTAAAACAAGTGTTTGTGCCATGGAAGTGATTAATATTTTAAAGAAAGGTATTAACTTTCTTTTTACAATAAAAAGTATATGTAGTATTTGTTGTGGTTTGTGTAAATCATTGTTGTATTTAGTACATAATTGTGAACGTTCTTAGTTTGTCTTTTCTGTGTTTGGTTAGAGTTTTAGTTGTGATGGCACTCTTTGGCATTCACAAATCTTTTTGTATAATATTCTTAAGCATTTTAAGAATATAAGAAAGTTTAGTTCAAGTGCCGTAAGGTGCCGTGCGGCTTGCAAAATACAAAAAGGTAACCTAACCTCAATTTGAAAAAAAGCACGTGCTTCTGCTGTGTGTTGTTGTTTGTTGCCGTTTGTTGATTGATTTTATTGATTTATTGATTGATTTTATTTATTTTATGTTCGTTTTTGTTAATTACATTTATAATTTCTGTCATTATTATTTTAAGGCGAAATAGTTTCTTGGCGAAAACTCGTTTTACACTGATTGTTCCTATGGCAGCTATAACCTATTGTATCAAGATTTTTACTGAAGTTTCCCAGGTTATATACGAAAATTTCCAAAGTATTGTTGCATCAAAATAAAAAACCATAGTTTTTCATATAAAAACTGAATATCAGACCGATTGTTGATATGGCAGCTATATGATATAGTTGCCCGATCTGGCTGATTTTACCATATTATATTAGGATAAATATAAAAAAATGTTGTGCAAAGTTTCAAGTCCCTACCTCAACTAGAAGTATTTTTGGCCGCTCTCCCCATACAAGCCGGACCACTGTGGAGCGGCTGGAATGCCCTTAACCACAAGTGTGGCGCCACTTGGCAGCAGCAGTTGCAGTTGCATTTAGAGATGGGTTTCGGTAAAAAGGATTGATATCGACATAACGTAGTAATGATTGATAATAGAAATTTTAATGAAATCCATTTAAAAAATAGAAAAAACAGCATTATTAAAAAATAGTCTCCAAGAAACGAAATAAATAAAAAAGAAGAAAATATTTAAATAAGAAAAAGCTTTTCTTGAAAAGAACAAAGTACTACAAGCACATAAAATACAAAATTTAATCAATGCTCATCAATCATGCAATTTTCAAGAATCGTAAACATATACATAAATTAATATCGGTATCACAAAAAATATATCATACAAATGGAGTGATACTAGATACTGTTCATAATTGTTGAAGACTGATTTACTATAAAGTTACATATTACAAATTTTAAATAAATTTATATTTTAATAGGAAAAATATATAATTAGTACTTTAAGCTAAATATCTTAACTTAATATTTTGTTCCAAACATAGCTTAAAATATAGCGCGTCAAATAAGCTGCGAGATACTGTAGGTTCAATATATGTTTACCAAGACTATAAGATATAGACTTTTCTATATATCGTATTACAAATCGATATATATCGCAATGAATATTATATAGTTGTTACCTTAATATTGTGTCCCTGTGTCAATACTCATCCCTAGTTGCAGTTACTGTTGGATTCACGTACCTTCTTCATATTCATGTGTTTGTGGCTGTGTCTATGTCGATAAATCCGCAGCTTCGTTGAATGTTGAGCATTTTAATTGTTTGCCACTTGCAGCAGCCACAGTCGGAACGACAGTGGGAGTGGCAGGAAGAGGAGCAGGTGGCAGTGGCAATTGGCAGTCAAAGTCGCAGCTTATGGCACCTTGTGCAACAAGCTTCTTTTTCTTTCTTGCTGCTGCTGTTAGTCTAAGCTTTTAGCTTGCACAGTGGTACATAACATGCCACACACACGCACGCACACTATGTACAAATATATACATATATATATGTGGATGTGTGGCAGATTATGTATGTACTTATGTACTTGTATTCATATCCATATCCTTGTGCCAACTGCAGCTGCAGCTGCCGCAAATTGCGGCACGACTTGTGGAATGCTCCACTTTTATTAACTTTTTAATGCAGCGTCGCCATAGCAGTCCTCCACACACACACACACACACACATACAAACACACACACACACACACACACACACATATACACATGCAGATTGGGGTTTCCTCTACTGGATCGTCTTGTTGCAAGAGTTTTGCTAGCTTTTATAAGTTCATGTCTAGCAGCTGCTGGCAATTCTAGCAGCTCCGACTCCGGTTCCTTCCTGTTGCCCCTCCCCTATTGCAGCTTCTACTGCAGCGTTTGCTCCTTGTTTGCCTTCTGCAGTTTTCTGTGGCATTTTCGGTAGCTTTTGGCACATCTTTGGCATGCAAATCCTGCTCCAGCTGCAGCTGCCTCAATTTCTGCTACAACTTCAGCCTCCTAGCATCTGTATTTGCTTCTGTTGTTTGCTTTATTGGCTGAGCCAAAAGTTTTGCAAATTCATTACATTTTATTGGGATGCTTTTTGTGGCAAGAGTAACCAGAGAGAGAGCGCGAGAGCGAGAGAGAGGGAGAGAGAGGATAGAGAGTCAATAGATGAGATATATGTTGATCTTGGCGAGTGACTGCCTCAAGGGTTAAAGTTCACAGCGGTCATAACAATAATAACTTAATGCCCCCAAAAACAAAACAATAACACCAACAATAACAATAACAAGCCAATGTGATAACTACAACAACATGAACAACAACTAACACAAGAGGAAAAACATGCACAACAAACATGAAAAACATGCAGCTGAATTCGCTTTGCCTGTCAGAATGTCAGAGGAGGCTGCGAGTTGTGCGAGCTGTTAAAATGCATTTTATGACTTTCAAATACGAAAGCTCATAAAAAATGTGGCACAAATTGCTGGCATGTGGCATGGAGAGGGGAGAGAAAGAGAGTGTGTGTGTGTGTGTGAGAGAGGTATTGACATAAAATGCCTGGCAACCAACAATCATAGAAACAAGTACTTACCACGTCGACACCAAATGCGCGCTTTTATGGCTAATCAAACCTTTGCCACAGAGACCAGCAACAACACCAATAATGACAGAGACTGACAAAAAATAAAGCGTTTCCACTGGTTACACTAGAGAGAGAATTTCTGCATTAACTAAGTATCACTTTCCACATTTCTATTACATTCCTCATTCTTTTTATTATTTTTTGTTTCATATTTGTTGATTATAGTTTATTAACATTGTATTTATTTTACATGAATATTCAGTATTTTGACGATATTTTTTAAATTCACTTTTATAAGTAGTTCGTTTTTAGCACTACAACTGTTTGCATTAAAGAAAGTATAATTTCGATCCTTGATTTATATTTCCGAAATTCTATTTACTAGTTTTACGTGTATCAAGGTTTTTAATAATTTCTGTACATTTTTGAACTCATCTATGAAAGTATATCTCTTACTATACTATAATATACTTTTACTATATGCATATATATATGTATTAGACTGTTGAATTTTGCTTCAGTATTTGGTCATGGTTTTCACTTTTATACATTTTTCCTATTACAACTTGCTGTTGTCCAGTGAAAAATCTGTTTAAAAACGCGTAAAAATTATGAAAATTTCTCGTGATGATGATAATGCAGCAGCATGTGTTTGTATCCACGTGTCTGTGTATTTGTAGGAGTGCCAGCTGTTTATGATGCGTTTACGACACGTCACAGGACACGTACACGTTGATAGGGCTATAGGGCAAGAGGCGTGGACAAGGGCTAAGACTACAGAGGGAAGCGGTAACAGCATCGTTAAAGGCGCCCTGGCGTGAGTCTCGTAAAACTAACGGGTCTGACGGCTAAAATAATAGTGCGACCAACCAACCAAGTTGTTGTTGATAATTTTGTTGTTGTTGTCGTGATTGCAAAACACGAAAATGGTTAAAAAAAAAAAAAAAAAGAATGAAAGGGAAAATATATAACATTTTTCAGGGCCCCACACGTTGGGCGCCAAGCTTTGCGCATAAATGAAAAGCGAACAAAAAAAAGCCATGAATTTATTTGATTCGTTTGATGCTCGTAAAAATCAATGAAAACATTTTCGGGCAGCCGCTGCCACCTTTTGCCAATCTGTCAATAAGGGTGCCTTTCTTGTTGTTGTTATGGTTGTTTTGGTTATTGCTGTTGTTGTTGTTGCTTGTATGTTTCATTGGTGCTTTTGGATCCATTCCAATGAAATACCGTCTAAAAGTTTTGAGCCAAGTTTCGTATGAAATTTGTAACAGCCTCAAAACAAACTATAAAACTCGGAAGTCTGAGTTTCTTTGAAACTGTTTTTAGTTGATTTTTTTTTTTTTTTGTTTATTTTAGTTGTTTTTTGTTTTTGTTGTTGCATGTTTTTTTTATGTTGTGGGTAGAATTGAATGTGTTTGAAGCAAGTTAATTGGATTAACACTGAAGATGTGCGTTTCTCTGTCTGTGTGTGTGTGGGTGAAGTAAAATTCGATTTATGACCGAAATGAATTAATTCCAAAATGCAAAAGAAATGCTGATGATGACAATGGGAATGGGTGATGAAATTTTGGCAGTCTGTATATTTATTTTACAGTCAACTGATTTAATGAATTAGCTTATTAGATCACATAAAAAAATTTTGTGAACATAAAAGTAATATATTTATTATCAAATACTTAATTATTAATAGCCACATTTGTTGCTATAAATTTGTAAAACTCAATTCTCTTTAGTTATATGGAATTAATTTTAATAAAACTGTCGATTAAGTTACAGTCTAGACTTGAGAGACTCTTAATAATTGATTAGGTCTTAGTGCCTTTTGTACCTATGATCAAAGGCTTTGTTGACTTTGGAGTGATTAGAAATAATTTGTTGGTCTTCATGTAATCACATGGCCCATTGTCAAAGCATACTTATTGGTAGTAAACTTCTCACCTTTTCTTTCTTCTATAATTTACAATGTAATTAATTTAAGTTATCCATTGTAAATTAGCCAGAAAGGTCCTAACCATGATTTCTACTCAAGTGAATCAAAGTTGAGCCAAAGTTGTCTGGTAATTTGATCAGTGCTTTCTTTTTTGTTAGTTGGCAACTCTGGTTGGTTATTGTTTCTGTTGTTGTTGTGGGAGAGACACATCAACACACTTTTCCACATTGTCGAGCATTCAGATGGCTAATAAGTTTTGGGAGCCGGACGACAGGTAAAACTGGCAGGGTCTTCAACCAATGCCTTTTACTGTGGCTTTGGCTTTGGCCTTTTTTTGCATATGCCAACGGAATCCCATCAAAACGTGGCTCAAGTTGCCTAACTTCATTCCACTTGTGTGTATTGTTTCGTGTGTATGTGTGTGTGCAACAAAATAAAATTAGCTCAATGAGCATTTGTGCAATCAAGTGATTTTAAACAACAAAAATTGGGGAGAGGGGTTCTGTAATCGAAGTTGAGCAGTAGGAACAGAAGCAACCCTTGAAACCCTGAAAGGGTTGTTCCCGTAGCTGTACCGCAACCGTACCCCTAACCCCCATCCCATACCCGTATCCTTATAAGGATCCCAGGCTGTGGAAAATAAATTTCACACATATTTGCACACTCACATGCACCACTTGTATGTCTGTGTGCGTGTGTGTACAGTCAATAACTTTTCGCTACAAGGCCGTCGATTCATCGTCTTGGTTGATTTTACTGAAAGAAATAAAATGAGTGAACCCTTTCCCTATTGAAAAGGAAATACTCGCACTCATACTCGTACTCGTACTCGAACTCCAACTCTTTTTGCTTCATGGCATATGAAAATGCCATGTTATGTATGCTTAATTTTGTCGTTGGGTCCCCCATTCTTGTGGATCAAGGGGGTTATCTGCATGTAAACAGGCACAGGACAATGCCAGAGTCCTTGCACGTGACTCACGAGGGGGCGACTTCTGAAAAAAGGGTTTGTGCCAACTGTGTCCACGTTTTTTCTTGTTGTACTCGTATGTGGGTCTTCACACGCACCCAATGAACAACCCAATAACCTAACCACTCACTCGGCTTTGTGTAGTTGTGGGACTTCAGAATCGTTTGGTTGTCCTGACGATTATTGCAGTTCAGATCATTGGACAACAATTGTAAATTGATTAGAGCGACAAACTCGGCAATTTGTTGGCGTATCAAGTTTCATCATCATCGATGTCATGTCGAATCCTGGTTCGGTATACAACTCTTTCAAAACATCTCTAATGAGTCATTGTGAAGAAATGGAACTAGTTCGTTTGCAGATGCAATTTTACAGATGATTTAAATAATATTCTTCTCCATATGAGTTAAATTAACTAGTGATTAAGATTTGTGGTATGAAAATTGGTTTATGGTTTATAAGTTAAAGGGTTAAGGGTTAAGGAACTAGTTTCCTAATGTTACTTTCAAATGAATCTAGTTTTTACCTCAAGTAAATTCCACTCATCTTCTTTATGGAGTTACACTCACATTTCAAACTTAATGAGCGACGTTTATAGACTGTTTTCCTAACTCAGATAACTCTTGAATGTATCTGAAAGTGAACATCTTTTGAGTTTGGACTTTAAATTCGTAAAAATCTTTGAACTTTTGCCTAGACGAACATATAACGGCAGAGGGTGACATATTGAAAAGACACTCCATACTTTCCTTTGCCAACTAACTTGAAATGTTCGCTGCTCATCATCTTTATGATCATAACGATGTTTATTATCATCGTGGGATATTTTCATTGCGATGCCTTTCTTCATACATTTTTGTCAATTTGCCGTGAACCCGCGTCATTTGCAAGCAATGCGAATAGGAAAAGGAATGGGAATGGGATGAGAACGGGAATAGGAATAGGAAGTGTGGTAGGTGGAAGGTGAAAGATGGAAGAAGGGCAGACTGTAGGCATGTGGCAAAGGAAAGAGTAGCAACAACGTTAGCTTGTCACATTTGCCACAACACGATTTCCTTTGACTGCCAACCTTTTTCTTCTCTGGCTGCGGATGCTCCTCCTCTTTCTCCTCCCCACTACTGTGACACCCAAGAAAGCATACACACTCACATTCTTATTTATTTCTATTTTTTTGTGTCATATGTACACGGCAAAGGAGCTACACGTATTTATTTTGTTGCGCATTTTCACTCCTTTCTATACCCTGTTTTTTTTTTTTCGCCCTTTTCGCTCCTTTGGCATTTTGCACGCGGCACGACAGTCTCCCAATTGTGCTATAAATTCAAAAATGAATAACGCACGTTTGCCTGTGGTTTAAAATTCTATTTTATTTTATTGCCATTGCCAAACGCCTTTTGCCATTACCATTCTTATGCCCATCTCTTCATCTCCTTCTATTTCTACTCGTACTTCGACTTCTCTTTGGGGTTTTGGTTTGGTTACCTTTATGAAATGCTTTCACTTTTCGTCTGCCGGCTCTGAAATACAATTTCAAATTGGAAAACAGGAACACTCTTAGACTTTCATAACGCTCGTTCAATTAAAACATTTTACTCTGAAATTTGCGGGGCTTGACTCTCGACTCATTCATCAATTTGAAACTTAAACTGTGACTCTGAGCTCGGACTTTCCACTCTACCTTTGTACCTCGTCTCACTCTTCCCTCACCGCTGCCTGTCACATTTACCAAAAGGCAAAAGTATTGCCCGAGCGTTCGCCTTTTGTGTGTGAGTTTTTAATGCAGCTTAAAGAGTTTCTACTGCTCCCCAGCCTCTCTGTGGATTTAAACGAGTATTCTGCGGTCTGCTTGACATTTTTTATGAGCTTTACTTGAGCCTTACTTGCTTTCAACACTTTTTTCTTATGCTTTTCTCAGTTTATTTTTTCAATTTTATTTTGTGGACTTATTTTACCAAAAATTTATTAGTCTAACGCGACTCAATCTCTGTTTTTACTCTTTTTTACTTAAGTGCCTCAGCGCAGATAGCGTGCAGGCGACAAATATGTCACTAGCATTTTGGCTTTGGAGTCAAATTTTAAAATTCGATTCAAAAATGTTACCAAGCGAAGAACTATTAAGAAGAACTTAGCATAAAAGTAAACAGCTTGTGAACTAGCTCCAAAATAAATTCCCGATAATATACTTAGACTTATCAATTAATTTAATTAAATCTTAATGTAAGAGTAAAATATTCCTAAAATAACTGAACTAACAAATTGTCAAACAAAAATTGAATTCTACTTAGATTTTAAATTTGTTTTCAAAATCTAAGAATTTGATAATTGGTTTCAAATTAAGAGAAAATTTTGTTAATAACCTCCAATCGTAATAGGAAAAACAAAAACTAATGTTTAATAGCTAGTTTCAAATTGAATACCCTAAAAATATTATATCTGTCAGCTTACTGTCATCTTTCATAGAAAATTGCTTTCAGTACTATCAAGAATCAAATATTCTAATCAATTCGTAACTTGATTTGAACTTAAAACTCACATAAATGCCAATAACAAATTTTAGCTATCCGGTGACAGAAATGAAGGAGAGTGGTGGGAGGGAGGAAAGGGGGATTTGCATTTCAGCTTAATGAAGTATTCAGATATCCGAAAACTAATCGAGATGAACTCGAAAGTCTCTGAGTTGGACAAAGATTTAATTACCCATGCAATTCCATCTGATGTCCCATCGAGAGTGTTTTCTTGACAAGTTATCGAACAGTTAGCAAGTTGGCAGTTGGCAAAGTGGCCGTATGCTATTGACAGCCACTGTAAGCCATACTGTTGTAAAACTCATCATATTTAAATAACTAAATTTTGAATGCTTGAAGCACGAAGCATTTGCATTTTACATTGATGGATTTTTCAGTACATTTTTTTGTGATTTGTGATTTCAGTTGCAGCTCAGTTGATATTATTCTCTTTCACAATGTGTGCCAAAAGTATACGCATGGTAATTAAATTCAATTTCTCATTCTTTTTATCTCGTCTCTCTTTACAGCATTTCCATATTCAAAAGCAGCCAAAAAAGATAGATTCAGAACTGGAAACTCGAAAAACTCGACTTTTCGCCTAGCCGGTAAGTTAAGAGTGTGTGTGTGTAGTTGTGTGTTTGTGTGTGTGTGTGCGTGCGACTACACTTAGTTTATTTTACCGTTTTACCAAAAAAAAAAAAAAAAAAAACATCACAACAACAATAAACATATTGGAATTTGAAAATGTCGACATTGACATGCGTTGAAAGCGTTGTCAGTTTCGTCCCCAAATTGCCCCCACTTGTGCCCTTTCTCCCGTCATCTTTCCTTCCTCCCTATTGCGTGTTGTCATCCAAATACAACAACAACAAACTGAGAGGGACAGCTTTTTCTTTCTTTTTATATCCGTTTTATTGTGTTTTATGTCGCAGAGAAGTTAACCGAAAATCGGCTTAAAAATTCAAGAGCATCACTCCAACAGATGCGTATCTTGTAGCTTTTATGCGGCTGGCGCTCGCATTATGGACTGTCCCCCAGCTCCTATCTCTCAATTCCCCCACCTGTCCTCTCTTCACATTCTTCTAAAGCTTCAGTCTTAAGTGAAGATTTTCATTTTCCATTTCATAGTGTCGCTGGGCAGCAAATGAAGCTGCGAGCATATTTCCACGTAATATCTGCGCGCTTTCTTTCTCTTCTATTGTCTTCCTCTCTCTCTCTCTCTCTCTTATATGTACATAGATATACATCTTTGTTGTTTGTGTGTGTGGCATTTTATTGCCATAGTCTGTGGTTCGGCTCCGATGCTTTCCTTTTTTTAGGGCTTTGGCCTTTTGTTAGGCCAACTAAATCAGTCAACAGTCAGCGGCATCTCGAGATACAGATAAAGATACAAATGTATCTGTAATTGCTTGCTGGCCATGCAGCTGCCTCGTCGCAATCGTTTTGTTTATGATTTGTGAAGAGTTTAATCCTCGAAAATGTGTTTTTAATTCCAGCGCCTACGATAAGAATTAGGCCAGTTCACGCACGCACACACACCCACCCACACACACACACAAATACACACACACACACACACACACAAATCCACACACACACACACAAATACACACACACACACACCCACACACACACACAAATACACACACACAAATACACACACACAAATACACACACACACACACAAACACACACACTTCCCCTCCCTCTTCTTTTCCTGTTGGTCCCCCTCTCGCTCCCTCATGCTCTTACGCTCGCTGACTTCTGATTGAGGAAAAGCCCCGGAGAAGCAACTTCAACGACATTCTCTGCCTCCCGTCCATATCTCCGTCTTCTCCTGTCCGTCCGGGTGTTGATTTTTGTCAACCTAATACAAAGCGTAAACAAAATTTGTGTTGGCATTTGGTTAGATTTGCCATTTCTTTACTTTTCCTTATTTTTTTTGCGGCTCTCATTGCGAAGGGAAAATCATCAAAACATTGGGTGGCCCGTATGTGTGTGGATGTGCGACATATTAGACTTGACACTAGCGAAATCGAGAGCAACAAAAACACCATGTCATAGTGCTGAAAAAGGATTTCATTTTCTTAAGATTTTTGTTTGCGTCTTAAGCTTAGTTTCCACCAGAGATAAATTCCGGTACCCTCACTGGACCTTACATTTAAGGCATTTAGACGCTGGAGCTCTTGTTTTACACAATTTGTAGCGCACTTTTTCACCAATCACTACTCAATGCTCCACTTTATCGAAACGTTGTAAGTCGCTAGGATTCGGCTAAACTCAGTATGTATTTGACTGTTGCTAAGACACACTGATCGATGGGGATCCAACGAGTTTTGTGGGACTATCCCCTCTATATTAGATGGTCGACCTCTTTTCTTTTGGATTGAAGAATTACATTGTAAGTGGCCATCTACAACTTCCAACGGAAATTTTATAAGAGGAATATGCTTTTGTATCGAATAAATAAATTGTAATCAATAAAAGATTCTGTTATAACACTTTCGTGAACGATGGTTAACTCTGAAGAGGTTCTAAAGCATATCGGACGAATCCCCTTCGCCTATTCCCTTATTGTATTGGGATTCACCGGCTCGATTGGAGTAGCGACATCAACTTTTAAAGTATTGTCTTCGTCCCATATAGACTATGGAGCTTCAAATTGCCTTGATCTCCTTTTCAGTGTCTTCAAAATATAATTTTCAAAGCAATTATCAGCAATACAATATTCTTCTGCAATTATATTGTCAAGAAGGCCGATCTCTATACTCTGCCCTCTCCTCACGATCCGTTCCAAGATTTTCTGCGACACTGCAGAAATGTCATCGTCCTCATCCCCACTATCTCCGTTCAACATCCCAGTTGAAGATTTAAGTCGCTCAATGGCTCGCTATTGACAAACCTCTCTCTTGCGGTAATATATCTTAGTAAATATAAAATAAGCACAGCTTAGACTATTGTACATACCAAATACAACGACTGGTCGAAGTGTTCCGTCACTTTATAATAAATCACGTCACTTTTCGCAGTCGAAATAAAAATATTTGCTCTTCTATATATGAGATTAAATTATTGGGGACGAGAGCGATCTATGTTACAGGTTAAAAATTGGGCAATGCTAATGAACCAATTATTCTGGTTTCAAAACACCCTTTATTTATGACCCGTAAGCATTCTGTGTGAAATTTTCAATAAACTTGGGTATTCCATTCGTAAAAATTGGGGTTAAATCATACCTGTTGCACTATTTTTTGGGGCAAAACCAAAACAACTACTAAAAACCATCATTGGAAACACCATTTTAGGCTAAATCCTTTTTTGAAGTAATAAATTTAGACCTGTCTGAGTATTGTAAGAAAAACCAGCAAAGTCAAAACCACTATGGACAAACGTTGCCCACAGGCAGATTGATGACTTTAAAAATCCATTACATGAAAATTATTCCAAAATTATCAATTTAAACTTTCACACTTATAAGTTTAATCTATGCTCAATGCAATTTCAATTTTAAATTTTGAATTATATATAAATTATTCATTTTAAAATGTCTTCAAAATTAAAAAAAATATTTTCTACGAGGCAGGTGCAGTCATTTGAAAATAACTTTGTTAAATAACCTCCAAATGTTTTTTTTTTAAACATATCTTTCGATATTATGATGAATCATCAGACAAAAACATCGGATTTGCTCACAGTTATCTGTCAAACTTGCCAAGTTGCCCCCAGGCAACGTCGGGGTCGAAAGGGTTAAATTCGGGAGCGATAAATTGATGATTTTGGCATGCTTGGCATAAGTTCGAAATTAAAGCAAAATATGTATTAAATATTTTAATGTATTAGGAGCATCCGCATCATTTTTATAGGCAATTTTTATTTTATAAAAGACAAGTTTGAAAAAAAAAACTGTTAAATTGAATGCAAACAAAACATTTTAGTTTTGTAAATAAACACTGTATCTCAGCTGACAACTATGTTGAAAGATATCACTGCGGACGGCAGTCCGCGCTAGTGACGAAAGCAACACGTAGTGTGCAAAAGGCGACTAGCAATATATACACGAAGAATGGAAAATTTGCTATGACTGTCCGATCAGGTCGAGTTATATACCGATCGAAAGGTGTGAGGGTAACTAACAAAAGTGCATACTAAGACTTTTGGTAACTCACCTGCTTCATGAGATAAGTGGGTGTAAGTGTAATTTTTATGATTGCAGCTAGTGGGGCCGTTGGAGCCTTTTGGTTAAATTTTATAATTTTTAAATTCTTATTAAAAATACGCGTCGAATGATACCGAATGATCATTCCAATCCGACATTTGGTTCAAAAGACATATTAATTTGAAATTTTGAAGGGCCTTCTCAAAATGAGATGAAAAGTTTGTTTGTCTGTGTGTTTGTTTGGATCAAAGCGCTGAAAAAGCTTGGATTTTTTGATGAGGAATTGTTTCTTATCAGAACTCTAGAAATGTTTGTTTTACGACTTTAGCGGGAAATAGCTAGTTTAGCGGTAAATAGCTAAAACGTGATAAATTTGAAACAGCAATAGTTTCCAATCCAAAGAAGCTACAGATGTGTTCGTAACGACATATAGTTAGAAAGGTATTTTTGAGGGCTTCTAGACGTGCATTGAATACTTTTTAGCAAAGTGCTCAGGTAAAATGCTACAGGTGAAAAAAGGATTTTTAGCTTAAACTTTGGCGATTTATTAGAAAACGGTTCCGACAATTTTTATTAAATTTCAATATGTTGTAACACGTCATGTTGATATATGACACATGTCTCTCAGCTACAAGGTGTGGAAGATATGACCGGTTAACTGAATATATACATTTTACTATTTACCAATTAGAAAATCAAGCTTTGGTACGAAAAACTTTTAGTTTTTCAAGGTATCTCAACCAATTTGACAGAGTATGCATTTAAGTTGGTCTTACACATTATGTCCAAATTTAGTTAAAATCGGTATACTATATCATATAGTTGCCATATAAACGATCGGTCAAAAATCAAGTTTTAGTATGAAAAACTTTGTTGTTTTTTGAGATATCTTGATCACACTGTCAACATACGCATCTGGGTTGGTTTTATACATCCTGACCAAAATTGGTTAAAATCGGTTTACTATATTATATTGCTGCCCTATTTATTTTTTATTTGAAGTCAGCATTTTGATCATTTTATAGCAAAATTACACTGTCAGAATCATATAAAATTCCAAAAATTTCTGATATCTTCCAAAAAAAACCTTTTAACAAAGTAAAAGTCTAGTGACGAAAGTCTTTCCCTGCCCCAAAATTTCTGATATCCCATTTTGTGACGAACGATATTAAATTTAATATATAAATAATTATAAAATAAAAAGTTTGGCATTCGGTACTGAACATTAAAATTATTTTTAGGTATACAGAATCAAGATCTTTATGCGTAATGTTCTGTAGGAAATAGTGGGAAAATCTAAGGGCAATTCGCTCAAATTTTTCGGATTGAAATTCATAAAATATAAGTGTAAACCGAATCAGGCCTCATAAAATATTTTAATATAAAAATTCTGCACTTATTCAAGAATCGAACTTAAGATAAAGATTTTATTGTTATTTTTCCACTGTTTCAATGGAATTTGGTGTTGATTGCTAAAAGATTTAATCAATTCGTCAATTAATACAACAATTTTTCACCTTGGGCGCAGATCGATGTTCAGTCGATAAGTCAGCCAGTAAGTCAACCAATCATTCAGTCATTTAAGTGATTTATACATATATATTTTAAAATAAAAATACAAACTAACAAATTTACAATCGTGAGAGCTTTTAAGTCCGAATATTAAAATGTAGGCTATTCATTCATTCATAATTATATGAAAATAAATAAATGTATAAAAAAAAGGCGAAGCAAACAAACAGATACGCGATATTCGCTTTCAAGACGGGAGTGTTGTTGTTGTTGATGTTTTTGTAGGACACATTTCGGGGCACAGGTTGCGTTGCAGCATTGTGCCAAAACTTCCACTTGAGCGAGCCACTTGTGGAGGGGCACTACCTTAACCACCTCGAAACACCACCCCACAACCAGGCGGGCAGCATGAGTAGAATGAGGAAGCAGCAAGTGCAACAGCTTCAACTGATGTATGTTAATTAAAGTCATTACGTGGAGAGGCAGCTGCCTGGTAGCCTGTCAGCTGGAGAGACGAACCTGGCAACTCTGCGAGCCACGAAATTAATTAATGCCTCCCGGTCCCGTTACGATCCTCGTTTTTGGGTTTTCGCTTCCGTTTGGTTTTTGAATTGCCAGAGTTGCATTGCTGCCAGTTTTTCACTTTTCCACTTTACCAGTTTCCTAGTTTGACAGAGAGCTGGGCAATAGAATGGATTGCCAAATTGGCCAATTTTCATATGCATGATGCGAAAAGCTCAAGGCAAGTGAATGAATGAAAGAATGACTGAATGAGCGTCTGCATGAGTGTCTGAATGAGTGTCTGAATGAGTATCTGAGTGAGTGTCTGAATGAGTGTCTGAATGAATGAACAAATGAAGAGCGTTTGCTTTTGATATTGACATCAATAAATTTTTGGGCTATACAAATTCAAGAGTGTCTGCCACGTGTCGGAAAAAGCATTGTGTCCGAAATAATGAAACATGCCACATGCCACGTCAACCTCCAACAGTTAAAGTTTAGCAGCTTACAGACTGTTGTTTGTTTTGACTTCTAACGATGTGCAACATGCACAAAATGTGTTAATGAGCCACTTGACGATAAGGGTATAAATCAGCTAGCGAGACAGAGTGAGTTTGGTAACAAGATAGAGATAGATAGAGCGACTGTCTGTCTGTAAGAAATTGGTTTTTAGTTTTGCGACTCTTTGATTGACTTTCAATGCATTGAAATGGCAAAAACCTGTTGCCTGCTTTGGGCTATCCTTGGGCTACTTTTGCATTTTTCATACACGTCGATCGACAAATCGGAATTGCAGCATGAAATCGAATTGGCCAAGAGCGGTATCCATACGATACAAGATACACTCGATACTCATGCTGTGCTCAACGGTCATTTAGAGTTGCAGCTGCTGCAAAAACATCAAAGATAAAGCCATGACTAAATTGCTTTGCTTAAACGCCCACACAAACACCCACAGCTGGTGATGAGGGCGTGGCCAAAGGGGAGAGGAGAAGCAATTGACTAAAGAATGAGAACAAAAACGACTCTGTGTTTGCTAGTCAAGTAGAAACTTTGTAAAAGCTAAGCTATCGATAACAATCGATAATTAACAATGTTGGTTACTTGACTTAAATGAAAAGATAATTGAATGATAAGGTGACAAACGTCATAAAATAGCTACACAAACATTAAAAGTTTATAGCATGATTGATTCTTTAAGTTATCGTATTTTACTTAAAGTACAATTTAATATTTCTTTTGTAGGTTCGTTTAAGAATTCAAACAGTAAAACTTCCTCTGATAAATTTAAGTTATATAATAAACATTTCATAGAATAAAATTACAATCTAAAGAAAAAGGATTGTAGATTTTAATGGCTGAATTATTTTTGATTTGAGCAACAAATTTATAAATCAATAAAGACATTAAATCAACTGTTTTGCAAGTTGATATTTCTTTAATTAAAAATCTAAATAAGAAAGAAAAATTATAGATTTATCTACAGTTGAACACATAAATTTGAAGCTATTATTTAACTACAAATAAATCCAATAATGTGGTAAAATGTTGATTAAATTTCGACTTTAATAACCATAGAATTTGACTTTAAAATTTTTTTGCATAAGTAACAGGCGAACATTTTTTTCCAAACTTCCACAAGCATATTGAATATCCATAAAATACAAAAACTTACACACACACATACTATGTACATCATTTAGCAATAGTTTTTTTTTTTTATATAAATGTATATGTATGTGGGTGTGTGTTTTTTTTTTTATTTCGGCCTAATTGAAATATTCATTTCTGCAGTGTTATTTCATGTGTTTTTCTACTCCAAAACTCAATCAGCCAAATCAAAATGTTGCCTGCAAATAAACGCCAATTGGTGTTGTTGTTGTTCTTGCTGTTGCTGTTGCTGGTGAAATGTCTATACAAGACCACAAACAACTCGTTAAAATTTGCATGTGAAATGCAATCGCCTAAAACAAAAACGTGCCAGAAAAATATAGCCGAAAAAAGCTAACAAGAGCAACAAATACGAAAAATACGCATATACAAAACGAATGTAGTGCTTAGAGAGGGTTGTCCAGAGGTAAGGGTGAGGGGTATACGGTGTTAACGGGTTGGGTAAGTGAAATAATAAAACCAGCTAAAACATTTTAGCCATGGCTATCAATTTGATATATCAATCAGCGTGGGAGAAAAATGATTGCTAGTTCGCCTCTCTCTCTCTCTCTCTCTCTCCCTCTATCGCTCTCACTCTCAATTCTTGTCGTTGTTTGTAGTTCGTTATTGCTGTGCATTGAAACCGGAAAGGCAAAAAAAAAATGCACAAATAACAGAATGTAAAGAAAAGAGAAAACAAACTGAAATATCTGTGTGCAGTTGAGTTTCAAAGTTAATGCCAATGGAATTGCAGCACATTTCAATTGCGGACTGCGGCATTTGCAACTTGGCCTTGAGGCAGGAAAGCCAGCCTCTGTCTCTGTCCCTGTCCTTGTCTCTGTCTCTGCCAGACTCTTTCTCCTCTGCCTTGCATTCTGCCTGCCTCAAGGATTAGTTCACGCTCTTGTTGTTGTCGTTGTTATTGTGACTGGACCATAAAAGGGATCTGTGCGCCTTCTGTGCTCTGATTGATTTATGGTCACGTTAATAAAAGTGGGTGGTCAGCGACGAGTCAGCGTATTACCAGCGGGATACATCAGGGATAGAGTGGGTCTGACCAGGAAGGGTACGGCTTAGAAGAGGGAACACAGAATTAACACTGGACATACAGAGCGGATCTCAGTTTCAGTTTTTCGCTTCTGCTATCAGTCACACACGCACGAATGTAGAAATAAAAGTTGAGTAAGCTATCCAAAAGACGGTAATAAGACACTACTGAAGGATACCCTTTGAACAGCAACTGCAACTTTGAAATCAAGCTAAAATGCATAAATCAATAAAATATAGTTATTGTTTGGCCTTTCAATTACCTTCTGCTCCATATCAATGGAATAAAAAGGAAAATTCATAGTTTTGATAAGATAAAGGTTCTGGAAAAGTCAAGCCAAAAAGTATTTGACTTTGCCATATGAAATATGCATGCTTACAATTATTAAAAAAGCACTGAATATATCGATATTCAATTAAAAGTGTTTTTGATATATAACTTTACAGAATACTTTTTTAATCATGATTCCTAAAATATACCAAAACTTTGAAAGAAATATTTACGTTAGAGCTACGTTGCATAAATAAATCTATAAACAAATAATAAGACAATCAAGGATATACTTTTTGTTTGCAGAACTATCGATAGTATGCATATCAATAAATCAGAAATTCTTTTTGTAATACCCAATTCATACTGAGCACATCTACGGGGAACGTATAGGAATGATGGCAGATGTGAAACGAAATTTTGCAATAACAAAATACACGCAGTTTTCAGACTGCCGATCTTGAGCCTCTTTACAATAACAAAATACGTGTCTCTGCTTCTTCTCAATCCGTTAGTTTTGAGCAGACCCTCATACAAACAACAACCACACAGAAAGTGGTCGATTTGCGGCGCTGGGCAAAGAATCATAATAATGTTCATTTTGCTTTAATTTATGACTTCAGAAGTTGTGTTTGTTGTAGATGTTGTTGTAGTGCTCTCGAATGAAAATTTCGTGCCCACCGCTGCATTAAACAGTGGCGAAAACAATTTAAATACTATTTTTACTTACAAGATTCGGCCCTTTCTCATTATTAATTTTTATTGTTTTTCTTTTGCCATTCAATTTTGTGGGCATTGTTTACATTTTCGTAACAAATGACAAATTTTCAGTGTTGCTTTCGATAATAATCGGCTTGAAACCGATTAGAAACGTGTGGGATAGGAACATCAAAAGGGAGATGGTGGTATAACTGGGAAAATTTCGGCACGGGTAAAACTATAGGCCCATCTTGAAAATTGATAGTAGATTGTAGATGTTGCTCAGTGTGAATTGTGTATAATACATTCAGATTATATTTTTATTTGAGTATTTCTATATGTAGCTCTTATGTGTTACCTTTATAATAAAAATTAAAAGTAACTCTTCGATTTGATTATTATTGAATAACTTACTTTTGTTTTAGGTAATCCATGTTACTGTAGCATTTTCCATTTTATTGGTTTATTAAGTTAAAGTCTGGTTCCATAACTCTCCATTCATGCTTTCTACTATACCATCTGGGAGTTTATGAATACTCTGGTGCTACTGGCAATTTGCAGGGTATACTCGTAGAAAAACTTTTGCCCCAGCTCGGTGGCTGTTAATAGCTTTAATGCTGTTTTATGGCAGTCGTCGAGTGGCCAGGCAAATGCTACTGAGTACTAAGAACTGAGATCCGAGAACCGAGGAGTGGGAGTTCAGAGCTAAGAAGTGGGAGCAGGGAACAGGGAACAGTGAACTGCTAACTGGGAAATGGGACTTGGCATGCCAACGCCAAATGTTTTACATGCGTGTTGTTGTTGCTGTGGCGGCAACAATGTTTTGTTTGGCGGTCGCATAAATAAATTGGGATTGGAGTAGTCGCTGCCATTCCCTTATCCCCCCGCTGGCTGCTATTGGTAAAGCTCATAATTTCAGCTTTTATTTGTGGGATTTTGGCATGGCATGTCATTCATGTGTCGTTTCTGGTTCTCTTTCTGGATTCTCCTCATCCGCCCGCATGCGCATTCGTAACGCTTTCAATTCCAACGCTGATTAATGGCTTTGTTTGCCTTTCCCTCTCACTCATGTTCTTTCATTTTCTCTCCCTCTTCCCGCAGATGATGCGCTTTGTCAGCGCTTAAGTATCGTGAGCGTCATTAGTGTAAACGATACGGAATACCTTCGTCCACGGCCAGAGACATCAGCACCAAATACAAAAACAAGAGCAACATGTATCCGGCCAGCGCCAGCAGTAATGCCGCCGCCGCCGCTGCCGCCGCATCCAAGTTTCAGAATCGTTGCGCCTCTCCACAATTTGCCAGCTTTGCACCGCCACCGCCGGCAGATTATCCGCCGCCATCGTTGCAACAACAGCAACAGCAGCAGCAGCAGCAATTTGAACTGCAACAGCAGCAACATCAGCAGCAGCAGCAGCAACAACAGTTGACGACACAAACCACAGCGGTGGCGGTGCACAGTGCACCGGGACATGGCTCGATGCGTCATCTGCAGCGCAATCAGCTGTCCATGAGTGGTCATGGTCATAGTCATGGGCATGGGCACGGACATGGACATGGATATGGACTTGGCACCTCCTTAGGACATCCACATGCTGGACATGGGCATGGACATGGACATGGCATGGGTATGCCACATGGTGCTGCCACATTGGGACATCATCATGGCCATCGCGGTGATCTCATCTTTCCAGATGATATGGATAGCATTGAGTTCTGCATGCCAGCACCGCCATCGTCCTCCTCCTCATCCTCACAGCAAAATGGGGAGCTCCTCTTGCTGCAAGGCGGCCATGGGGAAGCCTTCACGGAGAGACGACGACGTGGACACAGTCGACGCAGCAATCATAAAATGGATGTGGAGCAACAGGTAAGACTATGACCTCCATTCTTTTGAGACCCTTTCTTCAGTCTTCATTTTTTGAGTCTTCTTTTTTCAGTCTATGTTTCTTTTGTGTCTACATTCTCATGTCCTTCCTTCTCGTGACTTTCCTTCTCATTCTGCGTCCCCTTCAGATCTTCCCATTTCTTGTTCCTTCCTTTCTAATCTTCTCTTCCCTGTCTTTCTTTTCCTGTCTTGTTCTTCCTGTATTATTTTTCTGTCTCCTATTTCCTACATCCTTTCCCGTGTTTCCCGTGTTTTCTGGTTTTTCTGTCTCATTTTTGCTGACTTTCATTATTCTGTTTCCTCTTTTTCTGTCTTATTTTCCGTGTCCCCGTTTTTCGTATCTCCTTTTAACCTGACTCATTGTCGTGCTTTTCTTTCTTCTGTCAAATCTTTTCTTTTAACTTCATACCTTCCACTCTCTAAGAATTTCTTGTCTTGTTTTCCCCAGTTTTCCCTTTAACTGATTTCTTTTCCCGAATTCATTCTCCTATCTTCCTTTCTCCTATATCCTTTATTTGCATTTACCTTTCTTCCCATCTCCTGATTCTACACACTTTCCCATTTTCTCCCCTTTTTCACCATGTTCCGGTTTCTCCGGCCTCTTTTTGCTGCTCCACCAATTTATTCTACCAAAAAACATCATTTTTCATTCCCTTCTGATGCTCTTCCAGGTCAAATGGTCACGCAAGAATATTGCAGCCACCATGGAGCGCTTTGAGCCCACCACAAACACACAGTCTTCGTCGTCCACATCCTCACTGGACTATGGCTTTGCAGCGGGCGTGATGACGCCCAGCAGCAGCAGTGCCACGCCCTCGCATGGAGCTGGCTCTGGTTCTGCCGGCATGTCCTCCACACCCTCACTGCATGTCGCCTACAATGGGGGAGGTGGTGGTGGTGTTGGGGCAGCTGGTGGTGCAAGTGGAGGAGGAGGATCGGTAGGAGGTGGAGCTGCTGCAGCTGCAGCTGGAGCTCCATTTAATCATGTCTACTCCTATGCCTACTATGAACCAGGGGCGGCCAAATGCCACACGAATGTGCCCGCCCAGGGTCAGGGCAACGGTCATCATCATGGTCATTCCAAGAGTCCGCCGCGCAATTCCATACGTGCTCTGTTGGCCAAGAGCTTTCGCTCAAAGTCGTCGTCGCACAGCGGACAATCGACGTCATCATCGCCAAGCGCCGAGGAGCGGGACAGGCACACATATACGACTAGGTATGGCACAACCGAGAATCTTTACGAGGAGGTGAGCGATCAGAAGATCCGTAAGGTGCTCTCCGATAACAGAATTGCCACATCGGGTGCGGGAAATGTGAAGGAGGAACTGCGACGTGTTCAACACAATCATTTCCGTGTGCTTGACGAACTCAATCTATCGCTGGAGGCGCTCATCATGCCGCCAACGCCACCAGACATCAGTCCCAGTCACGGAGGACTCCCCAGTGGCAGTCCGAACGATGTGCAACATGAGGCACCCACCGCGTGCAACAGTAGTGGAAGTGGTTGTGGAAGTGGAAGTGGTAGTGCAAGTGGTAGTGCAAGTGGCAGTGGAAGTGGCAGCGCTAGCGGCAGTGGAAGTGGCATTGGAATGGGCATGGGAATGGGGTTGGGAGCCATGGGTACCACATCATCATCTTCATCGGCACAAGCAAAGAATCAAGCTCTGACCACAAGTCAAAGGCCACGTCGCGGTGGTTTACTTGGTGGTGCAGCGGCCAGTGCCGCGTCCAACACGAGCTCGGCCTCGCATGCCAGCTTGGAGAATCTGTCGAGCACACTAAACAGCATGGAGTTAAAGGATCATGCGCACAGCAGTTGCATCAATACGGAGTTCGATGAGGGGGATCTCGATAGTGGATTCAGTGGCAGCGGCAGCAGCAGCGGCGCCAGCTACAATGAGAGTTTGCGTTATTATAAGACGGCCACGCCCACTAGCCATAGCCACAGCCATAGCCATAGTCATAGTCATAGTCACAGTCATAGCCACAGTCTCAGCCAGTCGAGCCATAATCCCAGCCTGATGCCCCACAACAATAACAACAGTCACAGCAGCAGCAGCAGCAACAACAACAATAACAACAACAATCATATACACACAAGCACACACACATTGCCGCACAATCTGCGCAGTTGTCGATCATCTACAGCATCGGGCACATCCACATCTAAGAGCAGTATGGCCAGCTGTGGCGAGGATCAGGGCATTGCTGGCATGGGAATGGCCATGAATATGGGCATGGCCATGAATATGGGCATGAATGTGGGAGTGGAAATGGGAATGGGTCCTGGCATGGGCATGGGCATCGCTGAGTCTTCAGGTGGCAACTCCGTCCCCTCCTTCAATTATCCACGTCGCTGCTCAGCGGATCAACAACGCGCTTCGGGACGCTCGATAGCATCCGCCTCGGGATCCGCAGCAGGTGCAGCCGTTGCAATGGCCAACGGCGCGAAACCCAAGAAGAATTTCTGGACCATGAAACCGTGATGCTACAAAAAGGCCCTGCGAAACATATGCAAGAAATGGAGCATTGTTATGGTGAGTACAAAACGTTATGTTTGCTATTACGAAACATTTAAATCCGAAGGGTCAACAGCCCATGCTCCTAGGGACCCAACTCAATCGGCTTTCACACAGACACGAGCATGGATCTAGAGACTTGATAAAGCCTAGAAGCTGTAGGTTGTTTTCTTAAAATCCAGTTAAGTTTTATTTACTATCAATTTCACGAGTTCGATGAAATGGGTTTTAGGTGTTTAACTTTGACTCTGACTAAACATTGAGAAAATGAAAAACTCTCAAAATAAACCGTTCTTAATACGGAACCTTGCGAGATTTCATTTTGATCTAAATTTTTTCTAATGTATTTCTTAATTTTGTCGTTGAAATCCAAAATCATTAGCGTTATATTTTTGATTTTTATAAATTGAATACAAATGCCTGTCCTACCGATCCATTTATTTATTTTGCATTGTTAAAAATTATGAATTAAAACATTTGTAACACTGAAATGCGTTTAAGCTGATATTTTAGAATTAAAATGACCTTTTCAAAACAGTAACACTTTTTATGCATAAGAAGTTATATATTAGTGAAATTAACTAAATTTCTAGCCAAAGTGTTAGAGATTCCTCAGATCAGCATGTTCACAATTGATCAAAATAGTCAGCTTCACTGATAGATATTGAAATCAATCTTTATCTTAATTGCAATTTCTCTTGCGTTTTATATTATGCGTCTTACTTTTACTTAAGCAGCAACGTTCAATGTTATCGTTATCGCTTATCGTTTAGAGTTATCGTAATTATTATCTGTACCTCCCTCGCAGTAACCATCTCTCAGTCTCTGATCCCCACCCAAATTGTTGTGTGTTTAACTATTGCAGCATCAATTTCAACTTTTCAACTTTAATCATAATAAATTTGCGGCCTGGCCCAGTCCTCGAACCGGACTCAAACTCGAAACTCATACCCTGCGCTCCATTTCAAATCAACGAGGTACTTCCGCTGTTGCCGTCGCTGCTCGCATCGACAGAATGAGAGATACAGATAGAAAACTGAGCAAAACTGGTGAAGCAATCGCATATTCCCAAGATAATAAATTTATTAACAGGCATCACACAGCAACAAAAACATTATCATTATCTGCAACGGGCAGCGCTAAACCGCTTCTACCCCTACCACAGGGAACACACAACCCCCCCCCCCCCCCCACACACGGGTTCTGCCCTTACCACTACAAACTCGAGCAATTTTCCTGTCTCTACTCCCACCCCAAAATAAATCAATTAAAACCGATTGAACTTCATAGATTTGCTTCAATTTTATTATTTTTTTTACTTGCATCTGAATCTGGGGTAATACCGGATTCGGACTCACATCCGGACCGCATCATCATCATCTGCTTTTTGCTGTGGGTTATGTGGGAACAGCTTCGGACAGCTCGAAGGCACAACAACTAGAGCAACAAAAGCAGCATATGCCCCATTTCTTAGTCTGCCACAGGGATTACCAGTGGCATGTGTGTGAGTGAGTGTCTGTGTGTGTGTGTGAGTGTGTGTGTGTGTTAGTGTATTTGGCCATTAAAGCGCCTGTTGAAATCGAAATCCCAATAACAGCATGTCTTTCGGCCTAAGATGCAATCCCCCCAATTCTCTAGCAATGCCTTTATCGATTATATTCTCCTCGAGAAACGAGTACTCGCCCAATATTCAATATGAAAATTCCGAATTCGGTACACACCACCCTTGTGAATAATGTGAATAATGCCGTTATTCATTGCATTTTGTTATAAATCTGTCAATTTGCACAATTGTGCGTGCGCATTGTGCATTCGACAGGGTTAGGCCGGAAAAGCCAGACAGAAAGATTGACGAAGGAAGAGAGAGGAAGAGAAATGCGGGAGGAACATAGCCAGAGACTGTGACTGAGAAAGAGACTGCGACTAAGGCTGGAGAGGGTGAATCAATGCAGACACTCGACACTAGCCGGAGAACACGACTCGAAGCGAGAACCAAAGACTGCATCCGCATACACATCCGCATTCACATCCGCATCCGCAGGGTGCAAGTTTTTCGGGGCAACATAATAAAATATGTTGCAAAATGTTATTGTTGTTGTTGTTGTTACTGTTGTGCGTATTTTGATTTATAGTCGAAATTGTGCCGAGGCGCAACTAATTTGCTTCGAGTGTTAAGTAGCATGCGAAAAATGAGGAGAGTCCAGGAGGGGAGGGGAATAAGGGATGGGGAAAGGCAGCATGTGAATGCATCAACACATGTGTGAGAATAATTGTGGGAGGGTAATAGCGAATGAAATGAATGAACCACATTCATGATCTACATTTCAATAAATATAGAAAATTATTTATATTTATATTTATATTTATATTTATATTTATATTTATATTTATATTTATATTTATATTTATATTTATATTTATATTTATATTTATATTTATATTTATATTTATATTTATATTTATATTTATATTTATATTTATATTTATATTTATATTTATATTTATATTTATATTTATATTTATATTTATATCTATATTTATATTTATATTTATATTTATATTTATATTTATATTTATATTTATATTTATATTTATATTTATATTTATATTTATATTTATATTTATATTTATATTTATATTTATATTTATATTTATATTTATATTTATATTTATATTTATATTTATATTTATATTTATATTTATATTTATATTTATATTTATATTTATATTTATATTTATATTTATATTTATATTTATATTTATATTTATATTTATATTTATATTTATATTTATATTTATATTTATATTTATATTTATATTTATATTTATATTTATATTTATATTTATATTTATATTTATATTTATATTTATATTTATATTTATATTTATATTTATATTTATATTTATATTTATATTTATATTTATATTTATATTTATATTTATATTTATATTTATATTTATATTTATATTTATATTTATATTTATATTTATATTTATATTTATATTTATATTTATATTTATATTTATATTTATATTTATATTTATATTTATATTTATATTTATATTTATATTTATATTTATATTTATATTTATATTTATATTTATATTTATATTTATATTTATATTTATATTTATATTTATATTTATATTTATATTTATATTTATATTTATATTTATATTTATATTTATATTTATATTTATATTTATATTTATATTTATATTTATATTTATATTTATATTTATATTTATATTTATATTTATATTTATATTTATATTTATATTTATATTTATATTTATATTTATATTTATATTTATATTTATATTTATATTTATATTTATATTTATATTTATATTTATATTTATATTTATATTTATATTTATATTTATATTTATATTTATATTTATATTTATATTTATATTTATATTTATATTTATATTTATATTTATATTTATATTTATATTTATATTTATATTTATATTTATATTTATATTTATATTTATATTTATATTTATATTTATATTTATATTTATATTTATATTTATATTTATATTTATATTTATATTTATATTTATATTTATATTTATATTTATATTTATATTTATATTTATATTTATATTTATATTTATATTTATATTTATATTTATATTTATATTTATATTTATATTTATATTTATATTTATATTTATATTTATATTTATATTTATATTTATATTTATATTTATATTTATATTTATATTTATATTTATATTTATATTTATATTTATATTTATATTTATATTTATATTTATATTTATATTTATATTTATATTTATATTTATATTTATATTTATATTTATATTTATATTTATATTTATATTTATATTTATATTTATATTTATATTTATATTTATATTTATATTTATATTTATATTTATATTTATATTTATATTTATATTTATATTTATATTTATATTTATATTTATATTTATATTTATATTTATATTTATATTTATATTTATATTTATATTTATATTTATATTTATATTTATATTTATATTTATATTTATATTTATATTTATATTTATATTTATATTTATATTTATATTTATATTTATATTTATATTTATATTTATATTTATATTTATATTTATATTTATATTTATATTTATATTTATATTTATATTTATATTTATATTTATATTTATATTTATATTTATATTTATATTTATATTTATATTTATATTTATATTTATATTTATATTT